>VUQG01026670.1:149533-172329 GCA_015106755.1 Etia nguti | reverse complement strand
CTATACATACTATATAAACAACATATATAAAGAGATTTTTCCAATATAATGTTTACCTTTGAGTTGTTGGTGCTTTTTAAATGGAGATTTGCAAAGACGAGATGATGTGGAGCAGGTTTCAGTCCTGGTTCAGTCTGCAGAGTTTGAGCTGCTGATGAGTATTGGACAACAAATATTAATGCTTCAAATTATTTCTCTGAAAAGACGTAAAGCTGCACGGAGTACTGCACATGTAACTTTGTGAACAATACCTCATTAAGAAATTTAAGGAGCAGAAAAGCCATTACAACTTATGTCTAAAAATGTATAGTTTCATGCATCGGTTAAAACATTCGACTCCAGGTACACGACGCCCAGCTGAAAAGACTTCATGCAAGTCGAGCTGCCCAAGATTCACAGAATTTACAGAAAATGTTACATTTTTGTGATTTATATCGTTGTCGAGACGATAGATGTCTTATCGCACAGCCCTAAGTGGGTCGTGGTTTTGGAACGTAAACACTGGACCTCCTCTCAGCGTCCCCGCTCTGCCATTCCCGAACAGAGATACGCAAGTTTCTACATGACAGCAGCTGCCAGCTGTTATCATGACGTTGCACCCCAATTTATGAGAAAGAAGACCCCTTGAACACAAATCAGCGTGATGAGAACTACTGATAATGAAAGAAAGCATCTTTAGGAAAAAAAAATATCTGAAGAGAATTTATTTTTATTTTAATCTGACACCCGATTGTATATTTGCAGATTTTATATATCTTTTCTGTAAATACTGTCCATATGTATATAATGCTGCAGAAACTGTGCAACATACACACACACACGTTTCCACTGAGTAGGAGATGCTCTGTATCTCACTGTACATCTGTATGGTGACAATAAAGGCATTCTATTCTATTCTATTCTATTCTATTCTATTTTATTCTTTTCTACACCAGTGCCATTCGAGGAGGCTGGGTTTATAACCTATACTGCAGCCAGACACCGGGGGGCGATAGAGACGTTTTGGCTTCATTTTTGGTTAGCTATTAGGTCGTCCATGTTTTCTACAGTCATTGGTCCGAATGCATTCAACCAGGGGCCCGCAAAGGGGTTGATCTGTGAGGCCAGAGACAAACACCACAGAAATCACAGCAAAAAACATTGAAAATGTGGTATCGGTTATTGTCAATATTTCCTCGTGTGACTGCTGGATACCATTTTTCAAATGAAAACACCCCAAAACAGAAACTGACAACAAGCCTGGGCCACAGATTTCCCCCCACAGTTTACTGTTGTCATACTAGACGTGATGAGTATGGTTTTAATAATCCTAAAGCAGTAATTAATAACAGAGCTGGGAGATGAATTGAATTATGATTGATATGATCACAATTCTGGCTTTAAGAATTAACTAAACAAGGTCAATGGGATAAAAACTCATTTTATCCATTCATCAGCTTGCATTCCTTTAACTTTGAAGATCTAATTTGTTCTTATTTTTCTGCTGTGACTCAACCTCTCCCCTTTCCTTTACTGTGGTCTCTTTTACCCCTCCCTAAAAGCCCAAATTTACTCTCAGTTTAGTTCAGGTTGAATGAGCAAGCCTACTTACAGAGGTTCATCACTCAACACTGTGGCCTGAGACATCAATCAGTGGAGACTGTGGGCAAGTAAAGACCAGCAGATGCCTTCTTAAGGGCGATGTGAAGTTCAAAAGGAACTGTATCCTTCTCTTCCATGTCTATGTTTAAAATGTATTTGTCTTAATTATATCTAAATCTAATAAATAAATATAAAAAAAAGAGAAAGGCACACAATAGAGAACAGAATGCAAAGTGCGTGGAAGTAGTGCAAAGGATTTGGTCAGAGTATAGTACGTGTGCGAGTGGCCTGAGTGATGAGGGTTACTCAAGCAATGGCTCAGATTAGTTAGGTGGGTAGGCAGGGGTGGGGTGTGGGGGAGTGGTGTTTGTTAACAGTTCGAATCGCCCAGGGGAAGAAGATGTTTAGGTGTTGGGAGGTGTGGGACCTGATTGACCTGAGGTGCTAACCAGAGTGCAGCAGTTCAAACACGTGGTGAGCAAGGTGCAAGGGCTCGCCTATGATGGCTCTAGCTTTCCTGAGATAGGTGGCTCTAGCGATGGCCTCCAGGAGTGGTAGAGGGTAGCCAGTGAGATTTTTGGGCCATGTTAATTACCCTCTGCACAGGCTTCCTGTTCTCTGTTGTGGCCCCTGCGTACCAAACACCCAGGAAGTAGGAGAGCACGCTCTCCAATGAGGAGCGGTAGAAGGCCACTCCTGGTCCAGGTTATTCTTGCTCAGGACACGGAGGGACTGCAGCCGCTGCTGGGCCTTCTTTACCAGGGTGTTGGTGTTTTGGGTCCAGGTAAGATCCATGGAGATGTGGGTGAATCTACAGATTCCATCCGTTCTACATTTATAATGAGAGAGAAGTGGATCTATCTGTGCCTCCTGAAGTCCATTATAAGTTCTTTTGTTTTAAGGAAGTTAAGCTTCAGGTTATTTTCTGAGCACCAGCAGGACATCATCAGCATACTTGTCGATGTCATTAGTTGGCTGGGTTGGTATGCAGTCATAGGTGTACAGGGCGTACAATAGAGGGCTGAGAATGATTTGCTCTGTAAGCAAACTGGTGGGGGTCGAGGGAAGGGGGTAGACAGTCTCTGATATGCTGAGACATTTTCTAGTTGGTGAGGGCTTCGATGTCTCTCCAACCAGGCGGGGGTTACTATCAGTGAGGAGATTTAGCAATAACAGTCGAAGGAGCCAGACAAATTGTGAAAGACTCACTCTAATCGGGATCATCTTTTTTGTCCCAATCAGATTGTGGAAGTGTTTTTATTTACTAAAATAAAACAGAAAGGAAACTGATGAGGCCCCTGTCCTCTCAGATCACAGCACAGAGGGAGGGATTAAGGTCTGACCAGACATAAACCCACGATTATTCAAACTAATCTGGCACCACATTCTGTTTTAACCTAGATATCCAGATTGTGAAGTTAAATAGAAACATGTTATGGTATTATGTCTCGCTCTGTGTGTGTCTGTGCTTAAGTCTGGGTTTTTAGGGGTCAGACTCTAGTTGGAGCAGACCTATTGTAGTGATTTTCAATTGCTGAGTGAGTCAGACCAAAGGCATCTCAAGCTGGCAGCACAAGAAATGGGTTCAGGATCAACGCATACCCTACCACACGCAGAGCGCCCCCCACGAAGTTCTTTCCACCTCCAAATTAATATTTAATTACCACTGAGCAACACTGTGGCAAGTGCAGCACGCAAGCACAGACGCATAAGGACAGTGGCGAAAGGTAAAAGCATGGGCATCACATTACACTTTTTATAGGCTTTTTACAGGGTCAGCAGATGAGGTTAAGAGGTCAAATCAATTTCAGAAACTGATAATTGATCGTTTCCTATTACCACATATCGCCCAGTGTTTAGGAAATAACGAGTCCTTCAGCTACACAGCTCCGAAAAGCTTGAGGCAGTATGAAATGATGGGATATGGTGACCACCTTACCGTCTTCAGGCTCGCTCTCTCCACCGCTTTTTTCACTTTGCCGTAGGTGCCTTTCCCCAGCGTCTCCATCACCTCATAACGGTGCTTTAAGTTGTGCTTGTGCTGATGCTTTTTTACTTCCATGGACGCTGCGGCTGTGGATGCCTGGCCCAGCGCCTCCACGCCTACTTTCATGTTTCTCTGTCGCGTCTCCGAATTGCAGGCACGGCGGCTGTCCATTCTCGGTGACTGCTCGCCGCCATGCTGGCTGCTGAACGCCGCGTCCTGCAGGCAGCCCAGCTCGGAGCGTCCGCTGGTGTTCATTGCGCCTCTTCTGTCCGCCTCACGTCTGCCCATCCTCTCTGCGCACTGTGCGCACCTGTCAGGAGCAGCTTTCCCCGGGACCGGATCCCCAAATCACTTTGAGTTCTGATAAAAAGCAGCTGGAGCTCTTTTTAATGATCAGGTTGCCCATATAGAGTTTCACACGTTTAAAAGAGGCTTCTGTAATGGTCTGAAAATAAAGATATCCCCCAAATCTGTCTGATCTATCGGTCCAGCTGCTGTTTTCTACTACCACTCTCAGAAACACAGCAACAGGAGCGATGGGAACTACACGCTCAGAGGCGAGGGGTGGAGCCTCCACACGGCAACATCCCCAAGCGTCACACTCGTTTGGGATTAATTTGGGTTTTTCCAGCGAATACTTGACCTACCCAGCGGCACAAACACGGGGGAAGAAGGCATGCAGGGAATGTCCTGCGGGTCAGATTTACCCTAAATCCATCACTTCAATCAGACATTTGTGGTGATGCTTTGCCATGCGGCGAGCTTTGAAGACTCTGAGGAAGTTGGCAGAGACATTGCAGTCAGAGAGAAGGGGCGGCTTAAAATGTAGAAAGTAAGACCAGGATTTTATTCTTTTATTTGAAACGTACATTTTAATCAGTTGAACAAAGAAACAAAAAACTGTTATAGATAAAGTAATCTCGGTTAAACGTCAGGAAATAAGACAGCAGAAGCAAAGAACAGTGAGTGACACATGCTCTGTGGCTCAGCTAAGATACAGTAAACTGCTGTTAATGGACAGCAGCAACCAGGGGATGGGGGGGGGGACTGACTACTCAGGCCTTCAGTGTGAATATAAATCAATTGGGGAAAAACCCCCACCCCCAAAGGAAAAGAAAAATCTAATGCTTTGTGCAGAGCACAACCAACAATTTTCCCTAGCAGAACTTAACACCAGGTAATGTGTGGCCCTTAATTTAAAACAAAGCCAGAGAGAGTGCAGCAGCAGCAGCAGCAGCAGCAGCAGCAGGTCCCACTCCAGATTATGTGACACAAGGTGAGCTCAAAAAAGTGGAAAGTACAAGTTATTCCAAATAATCATTAGTGTCAGTAGCAGTTTCAGCTGAAAGGACTGAGCTTTACCGTATGCTGGATGAGGAGTTCACAGCTACAAGATATTTTGAGGAAAGCAATGTGTTTGAAACTGAAGAAATAACATTTTAAAATACCACAGCGGCTCTGCTGCTTAATTAAAAGAAATGAAAAGCTTTTGTTAGTTCTAATGAAACCTCATCAGGCAGGACACCAGCATAACTGTGACCTCTCTAGTGGATGTGTTCGTGTATGACTAAATCACCCAGAATATCTGCAAGACCATTAGACTGCTGTACATGACGTCTCTGGCTTTTGTGGTTGGTAACATCAAAAGAACACTAACGGAAAGTGGCCTTTAAAAGTAGGGCGGGGGTTAAAAGGAGGTTTACTGTTCTTTGTGGATTTAGGTGGAAATTGTTAAACTTATTCATCCTCGACTGACTCCTCGGTTGGGTTACCCGCTACAAGCATCTTGTACTGGTTCAAATATGTCTTTCTCATTTGTGTAACCGCAGCTCTCTTCATCTACTTTAAGACTGTTGTTAAAATTGATGACATATAAAGCCAAATTTTTTGAGCTTTGTGCAAACCTTTGAGCACAGTGACTTAATAACAGCAACATTTGTAATGACCCTTACATATTGGAAGTCAGTGCATGCAGCATACAATAAGGTAATGCCAAAGAAACAGTTTTAAACTTGTGGTTGAAGGTTGGAAATCGAAAGACATGCTGCTGGGGCATAAGCAGTAAGCTGCATCTCTGAAACATCAGTGACATTTTTGCAAGAAAACAGCATTTCACTTGAATGCAAAAGTATAAACAAAGAAATGCTTAAATAAATACATTTCAAGTGTAAGCCAGAAGAATGTCGTGTTGAACACGCTGGCTTTTTTCCTTGTTGTAGTGTTATGAATAGATTTGTGATGAGATCATAATACATTGTTTCCATTGGAAACAAATGGATGTGAGTAAACAGTGACATCTAGTGGTTAGTTATAAAATCATCTTTATCTTAATTCGATAAATGTAAATTCTCTAATTCATAAGTTTCCTTGATTATCACTTTTTTAAAGTGAATATTGCATTTGATATTATCCATCACTTTCAAACCCCAGCCACAGCAGCCAGTCGGTGTACGCTTGGAGTTCGTCCCTGTTGTCATCTTCTCTTTCGTAAGTGATGGATGAGATTAAAAAGGTAACATTATACACATTAATTTAAAAGCAGCTCAGTTGCACAGTGTAAGATATCTGCACTGGGGGAGTCTTCTGGGATTAAACAGTTATTGCACTCAGTCATCTAAAGTTAATGAAGAATAAATGTCAATTAAACATGAATTTCATGTTTCTTTGTTTGAAGACCTAAAAATTAGATTTAGCCTGAGATTTAAAACTGAAATAAATACTTGCACTTTCCAATAATCCCACTTACAGTTGATCATGGAATATTTAGTGAGGAAGAAAGGAAGAGCTCTGATCTGATCTTTGTTCTTTTTCTTTTTTTAGGAGTGACAGTTTAGGGGAAAGTTCGTTTTAAATTGAGTTTATACTTATGAAACATTTGTATTTTGTGTAATATTTGTTGCATTTCTGAGAGGTTTTGAACTTGTATGGCTGCTACCTTGTTCAGTTCTCTCTTGTAATATATACCATAGGGTTTAGCATAGCAGTAATGCTATCAGAGTTCACTTTAAATCAGAACTGCCAGATAAGTGATCATTACGGCAGCAAAGTTGCAGGTTCTGTCTCATTCCAATTAGGAGAAATAAAGTTATAAATGCCACTAAATGTTAAGACATTCTTTGAAGACTCTTTTACTAAAGGTTTCTGGAGGAAAACAGTACAAAATCATGTCAATCTGAAAAGACAAGAGACAAAGAAATCACAGAGAGTAAGAAGACTGAAGAGAGATTATTCTTTCCCCGACACTGTGAGCTGTCAGTCGGGCTTCCGAATCACTGTCCCAGCAATCCTCCAGGAGTTCCCTCAGCGCAGCTCCCTGAGAACAATAAACATTTAGTCTACACATTACAGACACCGCAGGTGTAAGTGGTACCACAAAGCTGCTATGTAAGAATACCTGTGGTAGCAGTTCCCAGTGTTCAGGTATACAGGGTCTTTTGTCCATATAGGACACGTACAGGATGAGGCTCTCCAGTGTTACATTGCTTCCCAGCTCTAGTTCATATGGCAAAAGATGCTGTGGTGCAGCTCTCCCTGCAGGTGGAAACAGTGGTATTAGTCATAGGCTGTAAAATGGTATCTGTAATAAATGAGGTCTGTTCACAGAATTTTCTAGGCTTAGTGAATTAAAAATATGACTTGTCAGCCCAGAAACCAATGCATTAACCATCAGATTTCAAGCAACTTGGAAACAAGGCCGGCTGGAGCGCACTATTCACCAGTTTCTGATTCAAATTGATTTTCCCCTTTCAGTGACACATGCACTGAAAAGCAGTGTGGTAATTGATCTCTACTGAGAGGAATGAAAGCTGGACACTCTAGCAAAAGCCTGCAATTGTATTGTTGATAATGACAACCCATTACAATAATAAGCTTGCCTTAAAGCAGAGAAAACTGAACTACCTGCAGTGTTTTGTTTCTTAATTCAGACTACATTAAGTATCATATTTGACTCCAAACACATCAGAAATACACTTCAGATGTATGACATGACATTTATCATTTGCAGTGCTGCGCCAGTGTTTACATGTAAAAAAAAAAAAAAAAAAAAAAGTTCATTTGTAGTCAAATAAAGCTGCAGTTTACAGCTACACAATATACAGCAACCTTTTTACAGTGTGCCAGCCATTTAAGTACTCTGAATAACTTTACCTTGGCCTTCTGTACTACTCTAAAGAGCTTTGGACTTATTTTTGAACATCATAACATCATAACATTTACTCACAATGACTAACCTTCAAATAAATCAGAGCAGCGCATCCAGACCTCCCACAGCAAGAGACCCAAAGCGTAAACATCCCCCTGCATGAGAAACATGCTTTCGTTCAGGTTCACAAAGCCTTCCAGGATCTCAGGAGCCATATAGTTCAGCGTGCCCAGTTGAATACACTACAGAAATACAAATTTATATATTAGAAATAAGTAAAAATACCGGATGTTTTTTTTTTTTTTTCATTTTACCGAGTCTATAACTCTAGTGTGAAATTTTAATTACTTCAAAAAACAGCAGCAAGTCTAGGTCTTCAAGTTTTTTTGTTTTGTTTTTTAAATAAGATGATTTCAGTGGATAAACAGTGGTACCTGTGTCTCACCTTCATGTTTTTTTTCTGGTTGTGCCTGCCGCAATGCTCTGAACAAGAACGCAGAATGGTGGAGCATCCAAAATCACACAGGGCACCGGTACCATCTGCCCTCACCAGCACATTGGAGCTGCTGAGGTCTCTGTGGGCCACAGGAGGTTTGTGCAAATCTGTATGAAAAATCCAATAAACAATATTTTGTCCCCATAGCTTACTCTCACATACCAAGACAGCCTCACATAAACAGCCTATCATTATTTAAGATTTGTGGCCACATTAGATGAATCACTGCAGTAGATCCATTGTTTGGATAAAAACAACTCATCTTTATTCTGGGTGATAATAGTTTAAAAACACGCACTCTATGCTTCCCACATCAAACAGATAACCCATGCACACATGCATTTGTTGCAATATTATTCTGGCCAGTACCATGGCTGAGAAGGTCAGAGTGGAGATAGGAAAGTCCCTCCGATAAAGTCTGGCACAGCTTCAGTGAGAACATCCAGCTCGTTGTTTGCTTGGACAAAAAGGAATGAAGAGATCCCTGAAATCAAAGGGATAGCAGTCACTCATACCTGAAGCATACAGTGGTTTCAAATACGTAAAGCGCTATAGACTTAAAGGCATGGAACATAAACTATTCAACCCTAAATATAGAAAAGCAATTATATTTCACACATTAGCATTAGTTTTAAATTTTATTTAGTGCTTTTCTACTCTTACTGATCAACTGAAGTCCTACAGGTTTAATCATAGAGTACCGGATTATCTGATCTATGTCCAGTTTAGAATAACAGATTAATATGACATGAATGTCTTCTGATTATGAGAACGTGAGAACTCCACACAGAAAGACTCCACACAAAGTTCAAAGTAGGGAGCTTCCCTGCTGTGAGGCATCAGTGCCCCATTAAACCTTTATTAACGTTTTTTGTTCATTATACCCATCTTAAAATCTTTACAGTGGTTTCCACTTAGTGTTTGCAATAATTGTATTAGCCTTACTCTATGATGACTCTGTCTGGGACTAGACATCTGATCAGAAATAGTTTTAATGACGAATGAGCCACATAATGCTACAAATCGTCCTTCAGACATGTTTCCTTCAGCCTCTGATGTGATCTGAAAAGAGCTGAAATTATTATGATGAAATAAGAGATGTAGATAGAATAGCTAGTGTTATAAAGATTTTTAAATGCAGCTGCTGTCTTCGTGCAAAGGTTTTCACTCACATATTCAGCAAATTGCAGCACGATGAACCAGCTTTTGTCATCTGGTTTCCTCCCAGCCCCGAGAAAGTTCACGATGCTAGTATGCTTTAACAGCTCATAAATCTCCTTTTCTGTGTTAAAATTATGTTCATAGGCTGCAGGTAAAAATTTAACAGCCACCACAGAGCCGTTGTACGTCCCTTGAAAAACAGTTGCAAAATGCCCTCGGCCCACAATCTGCAGGACATAAACAAGTAAAGCATCAGAAACTGTATGCATTTCTTGCTGATAATTTGCACACTACCTACTGTGGAATTAAAACCCGTTTCATAGCAGAGCTTACCTGCTGTAGCTCGATCTGATTGATGTCGACCTCAGAGGTTTTTGTCATTTGGCAGCAACAGGAGGGTCGGACGTGGTAATTATGACTGGAGGATTGTAGATTCTTTTCTAAAATATTATAGTAAAGAAGTGTTGTAGTTGTCACTCATAGAAAGTAATCTGGCAGTACAATAAAGCCACCAGTCACTTGAAAGCACTTGAAAGCAGTCACTTCCTGATTACATAGTTACTGAGAGCATGGAAATGTGACTGAAGAGAGGCAAAAGGGAGTACCATAGCACAGATAAAAAGCAAGGTCACACATAGTAGCACATAGAATGAAGGCATTTCAAGGCCAAGACATCATGGGAACTCAATTTAAGTTTAGAAAATGTGGAAACAATAGCTTTATTCTTCTGTGGAATTAAAAAAGACAAATGGACACATTATTACCGTATTAATACAATTAAAATAAAAGGGTAAACTTAATATCTCCTCACAGCTGATTGATGTGAACATGCAATGCAATTATTAAACATTAAAAATGTAAAACTGAAGGCAGAAAATGGACCTTAAACAAAACACAGTCTTCAACCTCTGAGCTGACCAGCTTATTATGTCAACTTTTATCACATGTGATGTTATCCCTTAATTAAATTCACGCAAGTTACGCATCCCAGAGAATGACTCAACAGGTAGGTGCATCTCTTCACATATGCACAGACACATTGATGCATATGCAGACACATAGAGTGATTTAGAATTTTTTTTTTTGGAAAAACAACAAGAACACATTATTTTAAGAAATCTGCAAAATTCTTCTTTAAAACTAAAAGTGACATTGTTATTTTTATTTATTTAATTAGCTTTTTTGGGAAAATAACAAACTGAATTTGAGTGTTTTTGCCCGGCACACTGGACTTCTCTGAGAAATCTGAGGGTCAAACATAACTTTGAATGACTAAAAGATTTTTTTTTCTGTTCAGAAATGAGAGGAAATATCTGTAATTTGGCATCTTGATCAAAAAATAAGAATGTGCTTCATTTTTTTTTTTTTTTGCAGTGGAGTCAGTCAAGTCAAACTGAATTACTCAAGTGGTATTTAAATCATAAATAATGTTTTTGAATAAAAAAGAACCTTACTTTTCTTTTTTAGGCAACTTCTCCATTCAGCAGCAACAATCAAGAAACACATGACGAGCAAAATCCCAACCAGAGGTTTTACAGCTGTTTTCATGAAGACAACTAAAAAGGGGAGAAAAAAAAGGATTAGGTGCCAGTTGAATTGTGAATGAATGATCATATCTATTGCATATGCAAATGGGTGACGAATTAAAGGAAAAACACAGCCATCTGAGCTAGAGATCTGGTGGGTCTCTGTAATGGCGTGTGAACCACTGGCGTGGTGTTGGCTAACTGCTCTCTCCAAGAAAGCTCCAGAGACTGGCAAAATCAACGGGAAGTGTTGGGTGTCTGGTAATGTTACACTTAATGTTCATTTTTCCTTAAATTTGTCAACCACCTGAATATATATTCAGTATAACAAGAGAACAAGAAAAAGATCCTCGTTTTGGTCCCAGGAGGGGACACAAATTCCTTTGGGGTTGTCTTGGGAAGGACATGAAGTGTTTTAAGCTTTTTAAATGCTTCTAATTATATCAGGTATTTATTTAGTAATTCACGGTTATATAATCTTATTAATACCATACCTGAAAAATAAGAGTAGGGGTGTGAAGTCTGTTCTGTTCCCCAAGTAATGTTGCCATTGCAGAGGTCTGTGCTGCACACGCACGTCAAGATTTGATTGTTGATGCGTGGTTGTGCCTTGCAGGTTTCATCTGAGCATGACTTTTCAACCCTGTCACAAGCTGCAACCGAAAAATCAGGAGTACAAGAAACAATATTACATATTACATTATACTTCACAGCAGGTGGCACATTTCAGCTGATATAATTGGCGTGGGGGCTTTAATTAAACTAGCTCATCAATCATTATATTTTTTGCTAATGTGCTAAAAATGTGTTGTGTTTTTTCAATTACCCAGCATACACTTCAAGTACTTGCCCAGACATTCGGGCTTCTTACCAAGAACGTCAGCTTTTGGTGTGCCGTTAATGATCCGGTAGTAGCCCACACAACAGTTGGTGGTCTCACAAAGTTGCACTGACCCGCTCACATTGCCCGCAGCTGTATATTTCTTGTTCTTCCTGTAGTTATGCTCTGTACTTTCTGTTATTTGGAAAAAACACCTTCTCTTCTGCTCTAAGGGCTTGCTGTAGATGCACATAATGCATTCTGGGAATAAAAAGAAAAGAATAAAAAGAAAGCTGGACGTGTACTGTAAGATGACAACAGTGATTAATAACGTAGGAGTCTAAATTAGCCTAGTCAAGAGTCCTTTTGCACCACATGCAAAATAACATATAACTATTAGCAGCCATCAACCTGAAAATTGTACATTAAAAATCATCATTAATCAAAATTGAAAACACAGAAAAAGGCACACAAAACACAGCCTATACTCACCCGAGGCCAAAATCAGCCACCATCTTTCTACTAGCATGTTTATTCACCCTGAGCCCTGAGCAATGAATGACTGTCTTGAGAATGTGAGAGGAGTTTCTCATGCTTGTAAGCACACCTCCCACCAGCCCACACCTGCTGTTGTATCCTTGTGCGAGGACACTTGTTGTCTAAAACATGATTAAAGTTAGCCTCCCAGACTATCAGCATCGTCTATCATCATCAAGGTCTCACAAAATTGAATTTCAAAGAACTCCGGAAAAATGAGCTGCGTTATCTCAAGTCACGGTGGCTGTATCAAATATTGCAGTGAAATCTGTATTCATCTTAATGAATTGAAATGTATTTTTTTTTTTTAAAAAGGGGGCAATTTAGAGTTTTTTTTTAGACTGACTATATCACTCTTATTTGCTTAAAAAAGTGCATGAAAGACCAGGTACTGTGTGAATCCAATCAAACTGAGTAACACAGTAACACAGGTGATAATGCGAGCAGCAGAGTTCTGAACCAGTTGAAGTTTATGCAGGGATTTATGGGGGAGACCATGCAAGAGAGAATTGCAGTAGTCAATACGGGAGGTAACGAGACTATGAACAAGAATGGACGTAGACTGGGTAGAAAGAGAAGGACATAATCTGTTTATGTTGCGTAGATGGAAATAGGCAGAACGGGTGAGATTATTGATGTGAGATTTATAGGAAAGTGAACTGTCTAGGATGACATCAAGGTTCTTAATCTGAGGAGAAGGGAAAACTGTGGAGTTACCGATAGTGAGTGAGAAATGGTTTGCCTTCAAAAGGTTGGATTTGGTGCCAGTAAGGAGGATTTCAGTTTTATCCTCATTGAGCTTTAGAAAATTAGAGCTAAACCAGGATTCTACATTCTGTAAGGGAAGAAGGTGGTTTGTAGTTAATGAGCATTGCACAGTCTGACCTTGGGTCAAATCTACTCGGACGTCCATTCCTGGTAAGACTGTGGCATTGTGTTAACACACACCTGAGTCCTCCATCTTTTTCACATGACTTTATTATTTCATTTTATTATTATATCATTTCAACATGCAGTTATCCAAAAAAAAAGAGAAAAATATATATTTACAATGTTTTCTCACTAAGAGGTCACCAATTTCTTCTTCTGACATCCTTTCAGTCCAAGTGATGTTTGACAACAAAGAGAAAAAAAAAAACAACAAAAAAAACCTTTAGTAGCAGTCAATGTGAGGCTTCTGTGGTTTCTGTAGTTTGACTAAAGAGCAAAATAAATAGCTTGTTAAATATAAAATTTGCTTTTTTTTCTTGTCATCCTTCTGTGTTTCAGTCCCCCCCCCCTCCCCATTTCTTACTTTTTACTGAAAGAAGAGTTAAATTGGTGGAAGTGACTTTTGTATAGACAAGATTTTGTGACTTTAAAGAAGGCTGCACATGTTAGTTTAACGGTTTATACCACATATAGAAAACACACAGAACAGAATGTTGTTTTTTCATTTATTCTTACATTTACAGGTAAAATGAATTGCTTGGACAGGACATGCACCAAACAGACTTTTGACTGAACACATGCAGCATGTGACTCAACGAGTAAATGCACCCTAAAAACCTCTCAGGCATTTTCACAGGCTCTGGTCTCAGAGCATTAACATGTCATACAAGACAATATATATTTAATTAAAGCTAATGTCCCTTTGACATATAACGTAAAATAGCATTATCTAAAGTCTGACTTTGGATGTTCATATACCAAAAAAAAAAAGTTGTTAGTCAATTATAGTGAAAAATATTCTGGTTATTCTGGTTTCTAAATACCAAGAGTGAATAAAGCTTTACTGAATGAGGCTTTCCAGGTTTAGCATATAGACCCTTACTTTTCACACACACTGACCCAGGAGGAGCTGGATTAGGGTGTGAAGAGGTCTCGAGGATTAAGATTAGCCACCAGACAGATGTCGTAGCTGTCGTGCATGGCTGCTCGTCTTTCCACAACTGTCCACACATTGTCTGCAGGGTCCAGTTCCAAAAGCTCCTTGGTGATGATCTCATGACGGCCTGCAGCCATTAGAGAAAAATTATTTGAGAGCATGCAAAAGTGTTTTTAAAAATTATTTGACAGGCATTAAGTAACTGACCAGCCCCCTTGTAGTATCCACAGAGATAGAGCTTTCCCTCCACTACTCCTATGTTGGAGGCGTTCGTTCGAAGGGAAAGTAGGGATGTGGGGAGGGTTGGTCCTGGTCTCCAGGTGTCTGTATCTGGGTTGTAGATCTCCACAGAGCTCAGGCAACGACGCGATTGCCCACGGTCCTCTCCATCGCACCCTATACCACCTAAAAACAAACGCATCTTCTCTTGCTCCAGTGCAGAAATCTCACAATACTAATCTAGCTACTGTAATGTGTTCTAGTAGTCTGACCTAATACATAGATCTCTCCATTGAGGACAGCTGACCCACAGCGGTACCTGGAGTACTTCATACTGGCACACTCTGTCCACCTGTCTTTGCCGGGGTCAAACTGAAACACACGATTACTGAGCTTGTCAGGCTCGTCGTCAGGGTGATCCTGAAAGACAGGAAGAGAGATTTAGGCAGAGAGATGAAGAAAAAGATGGACAAACGAGAAGCAGAATTGAAGGGAAAAAAGGAAATATTTCAGTAACTATTTCACCATCTCTATTGTGTGGGAATTTTTAAAAAAGAAAATATTTTTAAATAAAAGTAGAACACTGATGTTAATGTTCAGGGGAAAAAAACAACCAGTTTGTATGGATTTCATATGCCAAATTTTTGTGAGTTTTTGAGATCAGTGTGATTTTTTTCCCTGTGAAAAACCTAAATAAATTGTACAATACATTTTTAAACAATACTGTGCAAAAAAAAAGGCCAGATGCAACAAGTATGATAAAAATTCAAACTCATTTATGCAAATACATTTTTTCTTTTAATTTGTCAGAAGGTTCAATAAACAGTTTAAAAAGATGAATTTTTGGGGCAATTATTTCATGGTTCAGACTTTAAAGGGTTAAGATGGTGAGTCTGGGTACCTGTGGTGTCCAGCCCCCCAGCACATAAAGATGCTCCTTTAGGGTCACAACACAGTGACAGGCTAATGGAAGAGGCAGAGGAGCAAAGCTGAGCCAGCTGCCTCCTCTCTTCAGCGACCATCTCTCCATGCTGTCTGTGATTACGTAGTGATTACGCACTTTCATCTGACCACCAATTAAATAGAGGGCATCTCCTACGAGCCCTAAAGCATACATGTCCCTGTAAGCTGCTGAGCACAACTTCACCCAGCTGTTCTCCTCTGAACTGTCATACCTGGAAGATAAACAAGTAGTTAATTTGTTATTTCAATGTGGTGCCTTTTGATAAAAAAGATTTCTGATATGTGAGTGCATTAAAACCTGTAGATATCAACCCCCTTCGTTCGATGTTGGTCTTCTGCCTCTACGGCCACCACTACGATGTTTTCTCGGCTCACTGCGCCTGCTGTGATCTGTCCCACTATGCTGCAGCCCCTCAGGGGAGAGGAGATGTAGTAAGTCTTCCTAACATGGGGGTCGAAGCAAAAACTGAGGTCAGCAAGTCCTCCACGCCGCGCAGGGACGCCCTCCTTATTCACGCCACCCAAACAGAGGAGCAAATCTGTTGTCTCCATGCCATAGCGAAGAGCTCGGCGAGGAGGAGCTGAGGCCTCGCAGAGACCTGACGTCTGGAGAACGGCATCAATCATCCCAAAGCACTCAGCATCCCGCAGAAGCACCTGAGAGAATCATAAGTATAAGAATGATATATCTACATACTTATCTTATGACAAATATAAATAAGGAGTCTTGCTCCTTATTATATTTGGACCTCATTCCAATCTCTTCATACCGGGTTTCTCCTCCTTGCTTTACGGAGAAATCCAGGATCCACAAGCTCCAGTCGGACATGTCTGAGTAACTCCACAGCTTGGGCTTCCCTTTCTGAGTCACCCCTGCACTTTTCCACCCAGCGCAACACCAGCTCCAAAACAACCTCCTCCTGTGATACGTTAAGGTCATCTAAGCCAAGCAGTTCCCCAAGACTTTGAGCATCCAGCTCTAGCACTTCTTCTTCCTCACAAACCTAGTGAAACAAAGGTAAAGAAAGACAGTATAAGCAATGAAAATGAAATAAAATAAGATCAAATAAGAACAACACATCATAGAATGAACATAAGAGACCCAGAGATTTCCAGTGTTCAAAAGCTTCACTAAACTTTGATTCTTCTGATATTTTAACAAACAAACTTCATTAATCGTAGGTTCAAGAACAATTTTTTAAGACTCTAACTGAGGGATTATTTCACATTGGTAATACTTAATACCCTACCCGTGCAAAGTGTTGACAAAGGTATCGCAAGGCACAGTCAGCAAGGCCAGTTGCTCCCAAGTTCCTGGCCCAGTGGTACAGACCAACACAGTTTGATGGGTCCATACAGGCCTCCATGTGACTCTGGCACAACCTTACCTCAGTAAAAACAAGGAGAGTTTGTCAGTACTTCTTAAGCATAAAACCTTTACCACAGTTTCACCCCAATTCCCATGTTAGTTTTTTTCACCTGAAGGCTCCGTCTACATGTAGCAGAAAGGCAGTGACGGCCACTCCCTGGATGTTGTTGTTTGAAAGTGGGAGCTCGGCACGGTACATGTAATCCAGCAGCAGCCTTAAGCTTTGGGCAGAAGTGTCTCTGAGAGGTATTTCTCCTCCCTGTGTCTCCTTCAGACCACATGTAAACATGGCCTGGACACAATGATTCACCAGAACAGTAAGAAATGATACAACTACAGCCTTGAGTATCATTAATGCATTTGCTTGGAGCAGTTCGAAAAAAGGAAAAAAAAGAATAAAAATATGGTAACACTTTATAACATGACCTGCAACTAAGGGCTCAATTCCCCTTCAATACAAGATCATTTAGAATGTATTTCATTTGAAATTACCGTGTAATTATATTTACCTACAAATACTAAAAGGTAGGTTAAATAAGTCTTTTTTTTTTTACAGGAAACAAAGAAATAATTATACTGTAAGTAAATTTGAGTATTATGATTATAATTATAAGTAAAATGGAAGTAATTTTATGTAGTGCATAAGTAATTTTGAGTATTGCATAACTTCAGGTATTTTACAGGAAAAGAAAAATAATTACACTGTAAATAATTTAAGTAGTGTTCTTCATTTTTCTTCAAGCATACAGTTTGTTATTCCTGACTATTTTACCTGGAAGTAAGGACTGAATGCAGACAGCACCACCTTGTGGCAATGGAAGGGGATCCCTTCAGCTAGCAGCACCACGTCAGTGAGCTCCTTAGCTGTTCTCATCCTCTCTAGCTGCCTTAGCAAAAGTGAGCCATGTTCTACTTGAGCAGATTGCAGCACCTCAGCATCCATGGACTCTTGTTTTGAAGAGAGGGAGTTGTGCAAAATGCGTCAGTAATTACAATTAAATAAATCAATAAACAAAATCAGTGAACATCTGTGAAAGTTTGGTCTATACACACTTGTATGCAGTTTCAAGTGCATCTACCTGCTCTCCACTATCGCAGCTTTGCTGTGGTCAGTACTGCATGCAAAGTTTTCTCCCAGGTGAGATTGAATGACTATGCACTTTTCCTCCGTGGGTCTGATCCATGCACAGCGCATATTTAGTTCCACTTTTTGTTTATTCATGCTGAGCTAATGAATACCAAGTGTATTCATTAGCTCAGCTGGGAGTGTTTTGCATGAGTGAGCTAACTCATGCCAGTCACAATGGCCATTATATTATGAACACATGAGCAGTGTGAACTCTGATCATGCTTTTAAGTGGGGACAGCGGTTCAAATGAGCACATCTTTCTTTGGTTTTTATAAATCACTTTAACATGTATACCAATCACGTTAAAGAGTCTGCCTTAACTAATGCGACATTTAATATACTTCATAAAACTAAATAGCCATGACCTGTTTGTAGATAACTTTCTTCTACATGTTGACCTGTGGTTCCGCCCCTGCAGCTGATAACCACACTGTCTGTGCGTGAGCTACACATAAACAGCTCACAGACAAGCACACACGGTTCAGAGAAGCAGAAATAGCATGCATTATATTTGCTAAGCACATGCAGAAAAACAGTTATCATACCAGTGTTGTCCAAAGGCCAAGATTAGAAGTATTAAAATGAGATTATGTCAGTTTTCTCACTAAAACTACAACACAGGCTGAGCTGTTTATGTTTGCTGCCAGTTCTCTCTTGTGTTCTGTGCCATTTTGTTTTGGGGAGTGGGGTCAACAGCATGTTCACTGTCAAAGACGAGTTTAAAATAGACCAGCAAGTGCTGGTGGGGCTGCAGGCCTGTTCAGGTTTCTACAATGACTGAGCAGTCTGCCCTTAAACTCATTCATGCAGCATTTCACTCTAATTACTTTAAAAATGTGCAGATTTCTCTTTAGATTTCTTTTAAGGAAAAATGTGCAGATTTCATTAAGAGACCACATGAATAACTAGCATAATGTGAATAGGTATGTGTGAAGATAGTTAACTAAAACTAAATTCAAATCAAAAGTTATGTGATTTTTTTAAAAATAAAATAAAAATAAAAACTAGACTTTTGAAATAAATTAAAACTAAGTATTAATAGTAGTAGAATATAAAACTTAGTATTTGTTAGTTTGGGAAACTCACTGATGAGGCTTTAATGCAGGTGTTTATTGAGGCTTTGGATGTCCACAAGACTGTGAGTCAACTGTTTTCAAAGAGTTCTATTGATTTTCATAATTCTTGCCTCTGACATACAATAAGAATTAAAAAGATTAAAACTGACACTCAAGCTAATAGAAACTGAACTAAAACAGAAACTTTTTAAACAATAAAAACTAAACTGAAACAAAAAACCCACTCTGGAAATGATCTGATAATTTAAACAAAAACTGATTTGTTAAAATTATCCAAAAAAAGTTATTATTAAAAAAAGTGAAATGTTAAGTTATTTTCTCAATTTCCAACAATATTCCCAGAAGTTTCAGTTAGGAAGTCTATAATTTGGCGTTTCTGTCACTTAAAGGAGGACTATTTTTATTTTTTTTTCTGACCAGTGACCAGAGCAGCTTCTCTGGTCACAGATGGCAGTTACACCATTTTGGTGCTTTAAATGTTGTTGGGCTCTAAGTTCGTAGTAGTGACAGATACTAGAAAAATAAAAAATTGGGAAAAAGAGGTCTGAGCAAATTTGCCCTCAAGTTAAAAAAAAATTAATCTAATAAAACATTTATACAGAGGCAACATTTCGATTCACAGGTTCTGTTTTTCCAGAAAGTCGGTCAAAGAAAAGAAAAATTAATGATTTTCTAGAAGCTATAATCAAATCACTGTTGAAAAACATCACAATAACATATCAATAACAAGTCCAGATAGGAAACAGAAACTGGTTTTCAACGGTGCTTTCCAAAATAATTTAAATTATAACCTTTTCTTTAACTAAAAGAAATCTGGGATCATGTGTGTAAACTTTATTATCAAAGCATTTTTATTACAAAAATCAAAAATCTATAAACAAAACAAACAAACAAACAAACAAACAAACAAAAAACTATTCTGAAATTCTGCTTTTGTTTTACAGTGCACAGACTTTTCCTCTTTTTCTTTGCTGATAAATGCTTATTGAGGTTTTTTTGTTCACACTTGCTATTTATTTGATCTAAAGTGAACCAACATCAATTGACAATTTAGTCTTACATGCACTTTAATAAGGAGAGATCATTTGGAAGAATTGAACGTGATTTACTGAGATAGAGAAAGTGCTAAATTTGGCGATTAGACTCTGATTACCCATCATGACAGAACAGAAACCCCACCAGTGATTAGATTTAGTAGAGCCCCCCCCTCAGAGTCTAGATGCAGGTAGTGGTGAAGATGAAGACTGAGACTGAGGTGGAGATGGGGAGGAGGTTGGTTTGCACCAATGAGAGTCTAAAAGGGAGAATGACGGAGAGCATGGATTTAAACCAGGGGTGTCCAACTCCAGGCTTTAAGGGCCAGTGTCCTGCAGGTTTTAGTTATCACCTGGGGTCAACACACCTGAATCAAATCATTAGTTTATTATCAGGCCTCTCGACAACTTCAAGACATGTTGAGGAGGTCATTTAGCCATTTAAATCAGCTGTGTTGGATCAAGGACACATCTAAAACCTGCAGGACACCGGCCCTTGAGGCCTGGATGATTGATGATGGACTAGATGATTGGACTAGAGTAATAACGTTGGAATTGAGAATGACAACGTGGTGTCATGGTCTGGGCGAGTCACAGTATTTTTCTACAGAGCAACCATCGCTCCTCCCAAGACTGATTGAGTCGGCTGTATTTAAGATCAGCGTTCACAACCAGCCTTCGCCATATGTGTGCTAACCCATGTTGCTTCTTGGCCTCATGTCTCTCGTGACACCTGCTGCTCTAGTACAGGGGTCCCCAAATCCAGGCCTCGAGGGCTGGTGTCCTGCAGGTTTTAGATCTCACGCTGGGTCTACACACCTGAATCAAATGATTAGTTCATTACCAGGCCTCTGGAGAACTTCAAGACATGTTGAGGAGGTAATTTAGCCATTTGAATCAGCTGTGATGGATCACGGACACATCTAAAAACTGCAGGACACCAGCCCTTGAGGCCTGGAGTTGGGGACTCCTGCTCTAGTACTTACCTCTGTGTTCTTGTCTTCCCAGTTGTTTCCTGACTCACCTTGCAATCCTGCAATAGCTTCACTCACCTGGACGATGATCTCCAGTCACTCTTCAACAGCCGGTAAACTCCCTGCTCTCGGTTTTTTGGAATCACAGATCACTAGTACTCACTCACCCAGGCCTCTCCCTCTCTCGCATTAATCCACCTGCAATCAAGTAAGACTGTTCAGACAAATCAGCTTGGATTTATTCTGTTGTTTCCACAAGAACCAGCCTGACTCTTTCCATCTGTTTCAGTGCCTCTCCGTCCTCGACTCTCGCACCACCACTCCCCTTGCCGTGCCCTGTGTGCCACGGTTCATGTTCTAGGACATTCTAGTTTAAAATCCCCTAAAGCTCATTTACATAGTGTCTCACCCATCTTCATAGTTTGTATATCATAGTATGCCATTGTTTATTCATAGCTTTCCCTTGGTTCATGTTTCATAGTGTGTTGCAGTTATTCATAGTTTGCATTCATTGTAGTTTTTGAATATCATTGTGTCACGCAGTTCCCGTTCACTGTAAAGAAGTCATCTAGCTTGTTGGCTAATAGTTTGTTTCCTCACTTTAGCCTCGCGTCAGGTTTAGTTTCAGCACTGTTATTCCTTTACATTATTGTAAATAAAAGCCACTGAGTCTCAGTTTGAATCTGTTGTGGGTTTCACTCCACGCTCTAGCATCTGCTGTGACACGTGGGGAAAAGAAGTAATGTAAAGAACAGAAAAGCAGGAAAGTTGATCCTAGTTTGGGTAAAACTGACCTTTCGTTCACAAAGATCAAAAGTCAGAAATGTTTGTAATGTGTAGAAATGTTTACTTTTATTTGGTGATTATATATTTTCATATGTGCTGATGTCACCACAGGAAAAAAAAAACAGTAAACACAACGAAAAATCCCTGAATGAGAGTGTTTAAAATATCGACTAGTACTGTCTTCATTTTCTCATGTGTCCTGTATGCAAGCACGCATAAATGCACATGTCTGAACACTCATGTACAAACACATCAAAGATAACATTGGCTAGAACTGGATTAGACAAATGTTGCACATGTAATGGGAAATGGCATGAGTCATGCAGCAACTTTGTTCAAACATCTACTGAAGCAAATGATTGCTGAAAATAAACCCCAAAAAGTACATAATGGTAATTATACAAACTTTTTCACATATTCAAATTTTTCAGGAGGTGTGTCTGCTTCCTGGGCAGGTCGTACGGGTCGTACTTTGGCTAATTGTTCTCCAACTGTTTTAACAGACAGTCAAGCATACTGCAATACACAACAGTAGATACACAAAGCGTTGTCCTCGCAGATTACAGGAAGTGTAGATTAATCAGTGACACATACTCCGGTCGTCTGTACATTAACATCTCTGAAACGTGCCTCCTTGTAAATGTTGCATCCTGAAACTGTTGTCACATGGCCAGCCCCTATCCCAGTTTTCCATAAGGACCTTTGTCCACATATTTACTTCGGAAAGTCTTCAGTTTATGATGATGAATGTGTGTGCATTGATAAAGCAAAAGTGTCTGCAGAGCTCCTGAAAAAAATGTTGAATCCTTGCACAGTATAAAGCATTGTAGTCCAACAGGGCAGTTGTTGTTTTGAACAAACCCTTAAACTTAATCTCCAAAAGTTGATTCTGTTCATCTGGACGTAGCGTTTTGTGGGAGAAACGTTTCGTCACTCATCCAAGTGACTTCTTCAGTCTCAGATTTACTTTCCTGGATGATTGAGAATGCATCAAGACCCCTTAAACTTAATAATCATATTGGTTATTTTTTCCTTCTTCCTAAAATGATTTGTAGGAGTGTTTCCACAAAAATGTCAACAGATAGGAAAAAGCCAGTCAGGAACAAAATGGGAAAGGCTAAAAAAAT
>VUQG01026670.1:133545-146144 GCA_015106755.1 Etia nguti | reverse complement strand
CCCCCCCCCCCCCCCCCAACTATATCACTCACTATGTTGTCTGTCTTCTTCTGCTCACACAGTATGAAAAGCCCAATCAATAGTTGAAGTCATTTTGACAAAGAACCTTTTAAATGTTAACTAGCTCAACTTTAAACACTGCATAGATGTCAGCGGTGTGACTGATGAATTTGTTTTATAAGGCCAAATGGTTCAAGGCTAAATGGCCGGAATTCTTAATGTTTAAGTGGCCGTGCAGACAGACATACACAGATCATGTGTACGGAAACAAATCTTTAGGGTTTGACATCCCCCCAAATCATTTTGCAGTAATCAGCCTTTTTCACCGCTTGTTCTTCTCTGATTTTCAGTATCTCTAACAAAAATAAAACCTTTCTATGTTGTTCTTTTATTTTTCAAACATGGCATGTGTGACAAAGTGACCTTATATGTAAACAGGCAGCTGGGATACATAAGATTAGCTGGTGACATTTAGACCATGAGGGTGTTGCCTGTTTTTACTAGTCTGCCAGGTTCAAAGAAACATATCAGACATCATAAGAAACATCTGGCATGGATTTTCTGCTGACAATGAAAATGATGTTATTTTATCTCTTTACTGAAGCTCAACAGCAATAAAGATAATAGATAAACAATAAAGATAGTAAACGTTTTTCGTTGTACATGTACAATGACAATAAAAGGTTATTCTATTCTATAAGATGTTTATAGATAATTTAGAAGCAGATTATGAGAGAATGGTTCAGAATAGAATAGAATAGAAATATCCCTTATTGTCCTTCACTGAGGAAATCCACTTTACAAAGGAAACTAAAATTAAAATAAAATTGAGTAAGTGTTTAAAAAAACTTCTGTATTAATGCACATGCGTTACATTATACAACACGTGCTCTGTTCTTCAGTTGCAGTTTTCTGCAGTTTTCTGCAATTCAGCCTTTCAAGTTAATTTGAGCAAATTGTTTGCCATAGGTCAACACACATGCATGTTCACACAGACACACATTACATCAGGTGTGTGCAAAGCTGCAGTCAGTGACATGCAGGGAGGTGGCTCTTCTCTTACAAGGATGGGAAAGGAACAGTCACTCCCACAGACGCATTGTTACAGAATACTGAGGGGGGTTCGCTCTCTTCACACAGTGGTGACACCTGTAACTGCCCGTACCACTCAAGAGGACCCTCAAACCCAACTTTACAGAGGTCTCGGACATTTGGTCAAGTAGACGAGGACATGGAGGAGAAGGACTTGCAATCTGTGGAGTATTTTGTGAAGAGGGAGGTTCTGGATGAGTTATGCCTGGATGAAGTGGCTCAAAAAGGGACCTGGTCCATTAAACCAACACTGGGTGATCGGGTGAAAGAGTCCCTGAGGTAATTTAAAAAACAAAGACATGGGAAGGAGTTACCACAAATAAAAAGAAAATAATAAAAAATAGAAATAAAGAAAATGTTTTTTTTTTATCCAAATGGAATTTTTGCAGTGCTAGAACATCTCACTGAACATTTAAAAGTTATTAATGAAGTGAGCTCAAGAGCTAAGAATGAGTTTGCATGTTTAGATAGAGGTTTGACTTGTCTGGTTGGTTAACTGTGTTGTTATCTCAAAGCAAAGTTCATCATTTTTTTAAATTTTCCCTGGTTAACCTTTAAAACAACTTGTGATACAACACATCATATCTGACCATAAAAGTGATACTGATGAATCACAAAAGCAATTATTGACAGTTCAATTACATGAATTCATAACTGTTAACACGTCAACATGGCAGAGGAGGTCGAGAATTACTTTGTTTCCTTACATATTTCTTTGGGACAAAGGAAGCAAATATGCATGCAGGAGAAAGGCATTTAATTATTTTACTTATTTATTTATTTTTGTTAAATACTTAGTTTTTACTCCATAGTAGCTTATCACAGTTCTACCCTAATCGGCGGTGATGACTTAATGTTTTACAGCCCCAGCTGATAAAAGATGTAACAGGTGGTACAGTTCACAAGTTACATTGACAGTCTTTTTGTATATATCCCTCTTCAGCAGACTAATAGACATAAAAAGGTACATAGATATTCTTTATATATTTAAGCTTAAAAACTACAAAGTCGATATCAGCGCTTAAATTGTGTCTTTCTGGAATGATTCTTGCAGATGTTCGCTGCCCAGGCTGAAACACATACTTCTAACCTGGGTACCTGTTCTCAGCTGGTTGCCTCGCTACTCCATCAGAGAAAATGCCTTAGGAGACCTGATCTCTGGCTGCAGTGTCGGCATCATGCATCTGCCGCAGGGTTTGTATGTGGGAATGTGTGCACTGGAGGGAGCTCACTGTTTAGCCACACACCTTAAAGCTAATTCAGCAGACTTTTTTTTGTGGCTAGAAGTTTTTTAGGTACAAATTTTTGTATTAGAAGCAGCTACCTTAACTTTATCCAAATCCGAAGACAATAGTTATGACACAGGCTGATATCAATTCTCCCATCCCACTCTAATCAGTAAACAGTAAAAGGACATTTCTATCAATGTTTTAAGCTACCATAATGTGTCTGAAGTACTTTACGCTGACACAAATGCTCTCTGTCTTCTTTAAAAAGGCATGGCATATGCTCTTCTGGCTTCCCTGCGACCAGTGTATGGCCTTTACACCTCCCTCTTTCCAGTGCTGGTCTACTTCATCTTTGGTACATCGAGACACATTTCTATAGGTGAGTAATGTGGAAAATGTGTGTTTTCCTAATTCAAAAAGCTTTAACATCATTGATAATCTGATTCTTCCATATGTCTTTATGAATATGTGTGTGTGTTTTGTATGCTCAGGCACATTTGCTGTGATCAGCATCATGGTCGGGAGTGTGACGGAAAGGCTGGCACCTGACAGTAACTTTATTGTGAATGGCACTAATGGCACAGAAACTGTGGACATCGATAAACGCGATGCTTACAGATTACAGGTCGCATGTTCCCTCACAGTCTTGACAGGAATCTTTCAGGTGTCTGTCTACAGCTTTTAGTGAAGTGATGAGCAAACCTTTGAGGGCATATTTCACCTCCTTTCCTTCACTGACTTTGTGATTTTACATCCTAAGGTCCTGTTGGGTGTGGTGAGGTTTGGCTTCGTGGTCACCTACCTCTCTGAGCCCCTCATTCGTGGCTACACCACAGGATCGGCATGCCACGTGTGTGTCTCCCAGCTCAAGTACCTGTTTGGAATCACACCGTCTCGCTTCACTGGCCCCCTCTCCCTCATTTATGTGAGTGTGTTAATCATTGTCTATCCAATTCACACTTAAGTACACTAACATTTTAAATTGATGTCACTATTTATTTACTTTTTGTGCTGCTTTTAGCTTTACGAAGAAACATTTAAAAATAAATTTTGCAAAGTTAAAATTTTAATTGTTAACTTTCATGTGTGTGTGTGCCCTCCAGTGCAATAAAGTACATAATATAAAGTACTGTTTGAACATGGCTTTTATAGTAAAAGCTTTGCTTGGCCAGTAATGCTAGAAAAGAGCTTCATGAAATATACCAGTCCAATTACACTCACCAGTATGTTTCCAGTAGCGGAAGCTGATCTCACTGGATCTTACAGGAGCTCACATGCTAGACATTATTACACACATATCAGATTAGATGAAGTCATAATTTTACCTGCTGTAATGAGACAATATTGAACTTGGAAACACACTTCGAAGAAGTCAGATCAAGCAGCTTGAGAGAATACACACATGCTAAGTGCTTCAGACACAAACACACAAAGATGGCTGGCTTTAAGTGGAAGCTGTTTTTTGATAGCACGTATTCCTTACTGCTTTTTTCCCCCACCTGAGTACTGTGGAACAGAGAAAGTTCTTTAAATTACGAATTATTCACGGTGTACATGTGCTATATAAAAATAAATAAATAAATAATAGAAATACAGGAATAAGGAATATATTTTCAGCAGCTCACAACACCACACAAAATAAGAGTGACCAGGTTTTGTTTAGTTGTGTCCACTCCCTCTGATCAGGTGGAGACTTCTGCTGTACTAGCTTAATTTCCAGTCCTCTTGTACCTATCATTGGTTCTATTGCTTTACTTGTTTGTTTTTCTTCTTTTCACAGACTGTGTTGGACATTTGCAGCCTACTGCCGCAGACTCAGGTGCCAGAGCTGGTGGTCAGCCTGGTGGCACTCGCTGTTCTCATTGTGGTCAAAGAAATCAATGAGTGCTACCGACAGAAGCTGCCGTTGCCTATTCCAATAGAGCTCATAGTTGTGAGTCTTCCTTTTGGTTTTTCTTTCATCCTTTCTCTGCCAGTAAAACAGCAGGTGTATTGATTTACGCACCCAGCAGGGGGCATCTTGACCCCAATGATCACACTAGACTGAGGGAATGCTATACTTGCACATGAAAGGGGCTGTTTGCAAGAAAGAAATATAAGAAGAACTAATGATACTTAAGTGACATTGTTTATTGCATCTTTTTTTTTAATCAACAGGTCATAGCAGCAACAATCATTACACACTTCTGTGAACTTCCTAGTAAATACAACATTGACGTGGTTGGAGAAATTCCCAGTGGGTAAGCTCATCTTTGTGTGGAAATAAAGTACTGGACTTGGTGAGGTGAACCCAGGGCACAAAATTTCCCCCCTTTTCATATCTGTCAGAAATGCAGAGTTTGTTGATAAGACTGTCACACAATCTGCAAAGAAGCGTGTGTGTAACAGCGTGTCTCCTGAAGGCTCCTGTTATGGAAAAATCCAGGTTTCCCCACGGAAGCCATAAAACAGCGCAGAGTAAACACCAGCCATAATAGGAGATTAAAGTCATACACGTATACAACGGCTACTGGCCTTTAAAGGGGGATTTATAAAATTTAATTTGACTTGTTTCTAAATTATTAAACAGATTCATGTGTGTGTCGCTGATAAATAGTTAAACAGCTCATGTTTTTCTTCTGCTCCAGGCTCAAGGCCCCTCGTGCTCCAGATACCACTTTCTTCTCAGGCGTTATAGGAGATGCTTTTGCTGTGGCCATTGTGGGCTTTGCCATCAACATTTCTCTGGGCAAAACATTTGGCCTCAAATATGGCTACAAGGTGGACAGCAACCAGGTGAGGAAAGCATACATGCACAGTGGCGCGCACAAACAGTACAAGCAGTCCTCTGACTCACTCATAACAATTTGGCCTAAAATTAGACTTTAGCCTCTAGTCTGCCTATTCCTGCTAGTATAAAAAATTACTCAGGTTTTCACTGATCAAGCTTTGGCCCGACTGCATAGGCTTCTGTTCATTTTGCTTCAGGTGCTTAGTTCATTTAAATAAATTTACTTCAGCTAATGCTTTAGAAAAGTAGTGTCAAACATAAGGCCCAGGGGCCAGATTCAGCCTGTCAAAGACTCCAATCTGGCCCGCTGGACAGCTTTACAAAATATGATGGAGGGCATAAATTTTAAAATGTAAATGTCTTTTAAATGCATTTTCATGAATTTTATAGCGAGTTCCCCATGGCTATTCATACTACATTAAAGTAATTAAGAAACAAATAAACAATTAAATGAAGGAAAAGTTCCTCAGTTTTCTGTATCTGCTACGCTGGAAGAAAGGAGAGTTTTAGTAGTTTGGCCCATTTAGGATCAAAGTAAGCTGGATTTGGCCCCAGGAGTCAAACGATTTTTGACATTCCTGCATTAGAATAAATAACCAAAGCATTATAATCTTACATCTCAGGTTTAGATTGTAGCCTCAGACAGTGTGAGCTGCAACAAAAATACTTATCTACATTGTTTCCTTAACTCTTATTGTTTGTTTCTAAAGCTTAAAAGAGAGAGAGAGAGAAAATGGACTGTTTTCCCACTACACTATTCATGCAGTGTATTTTTATTTATTCACTTAGTTCTAACTAGTAGTGTAATTTTGGGAAATGGCTTTCTCTTATTTCTTCAGTACCCTCCAGAGTTATTTAAAGCTTCACTGGTGTCTGAATTAGCCAAATAATAATAACAGACTATAATTGGATCAGTCAGTTACAGGATTAAATATTAAAATAAAAAAGATACGTTTTGTGAAACAAGCAGGAATTAAATGGGTTACAAGCAGTACAGAAGCATCACTTTCGATTTTTTGCTTGTTCTTTGTAAACTGATTAATAATTCCCCATGCTATTTAACTGGGATCAGAGGAAATGTGGGAACAGTCAAATGCTCTAAGGGCGAGACTGCTAAAACATTAACGCCCAACATGCTTTTTTGCAATCAGGAGTCTTAACTACTGCGACCACATCTCTCAGCATGGCAGTGACATGCTGGCCTGGTCATAAAATTAATAAGGAGCGCAGTGATGTCATTGACCCAAAAGTTGTGCTGACTTGAAGTCACATTAATACCATTAACCAAAGTCGTCTTGTCTGCCGTTTGTCTTTCCAGGAGCTCGTCGCGTTGGGTCTCAGTAACACTATTGGTGGATTTTTTCATTGTTACTCTGTAACTTCCTCGTTGTCACGGAGTCTTGTCCAGGAGAGCACAGGGGGCAAGACACAAGTAAAAACAACTACTTCTGTGATCAAACAGCACAAACTGCAACTGTGCAAACGATTCAGGCACTAAAATAGGAAAAAAGGATGAGAAAGTTTTGAAGAGCAGTTTTTTAAAATCGATCTTCAAATATAAAGAAAAATATCAGTATTTGATGCGACAAGCATAAGATTTTAAACACATCCATTTATACTTTTAAACACAGAAGTGTGGCAGGTATGTCATTAGAGATCCTCAGGTCATGGATTGAGGGTCATCTGGCTTCATGATGATCTTACATTGAAGGGTAAGAAGGAAAACTTCTGGACTGGCTGAAGCGTTTGCACAGACATTTACAACTAATTACACCTGATTCTTATGTTCATCTTGAGACCATTTATTGTGTGTGTGTGTGTATGTGTGTTTGGAAGGTTGCGGGGGTGATTTCTTCCATCATTGTGCTGATCACAGTTTTGAAAATAGGTCCTCTCTTTGAAGATCTCCCCAAGGTAACACGCTCCTTCCTGAGACATTTCTTGCTAATGATCACCATCCCTCCTGGCAGTTTCAGAGCCGGTGAGGTTATGGATATGTGTGATTTCATTCGTGTCTGTGTTTGCTCCTCAGGCCGTCTTATCCACAATCGTGTTTGTGAATTTGAAAGGAATGTTTAAGCAGTTCATGGATGTCCCTTTGCTGTGGAAGACCAACAAGGTTGACTTGGTAAGACTTAATCCTCTTTAGCAGGCGCTCTGCTCAGCTGAATACTGTGTGACCTTTGTGGCGATGTGGACCTTGTTAACATTTAGTGTTCATACCGCCCTCTAGCTGGTGTGGCTCGTAACATTCATAAGCACCATCGTGCTCAACTTGGACCTGGGCCTGGCTGTCTCTGTTGGGTTTTCCATGCTTACTTTCATCTTCAGAACACAACTGTAATTACACAACTCTAATTATTAATTAGTGATATCTATGCAATCATGATGAGGTACTTAAATTAGATGCAGGGAAATTGTTGCTGTAATTTTGACATTTTTAATGCCTTTCAGACCACGTTACTCAATCTTAGGCAACTTACCAGGCACTGAACTTTATCTGGACACAGACATCTACAAGGAGGTAAGAACACTCTTCAGGATCATATTCATCCACATAAAATTAAAGTTTAAGCTGGCCCAAATTCTAACAACAACAATAAAACATATTACTTGAGGAAATTAACCATGCATATAGTGGTACATTTTAAAAAATATGAGTTTTAGAATTCTCCACTTGACCAGGTATCATTCAGCCATTTCCTCAAAGTCACTTTGTATTGTTGTTGAATGTTTAGCCATTGTAAAATCTAGATATCAACAAGAGAGAGAGATAACCGTTTGATAGGTGCAGAGTTAAACTAATATCAACTTTAAGGGAAGTGACTGAAAGGCTACTAGCGGAAATGAAAGACACCACTAGACTGACGTACGAACGTGTGAAATAGAGCGCTCAACAAGTTTATTGGACCACCACCCAATGTTTATGACATAAAGTAACAGTAGGGCTAGAATCTTTTTATGTTTCTGTAATCCAAGCTGTTCAATCAAAAACATATTTTTAATGCTAAAATATAATTATTGTTGTTATCCATGAATTTTCAAATTTACTGTTTAACCAAAAAAGCAGCAAAAATAGTCAAGCGCGTTGTTATTTTTCGATTAAGATGCCAAATTGCGGCTACTTACTTGCATCCTTCGACATGTTAGTTTTGAATGTTGTGCTTGGTTAACTTTTAGTTTCAAACAAGCTTTTGACAAATTTTAAAATATTTTCATTTTCTTGCTTTTATGACACGGGGTCAAACATGTTTGTTAAGCACTTCTGTATTAAAGGGTTTCCTAGACAAAAAAACAAGAGTACGCAATGGCATATACCATGTCTGTTTAAACATTCAGACTTTTTTCCTAAATGTCTTCCTCCTGGAACTGTAATCACAGCTTCACAGAGTTGCAGACTTTTAGTTTTAACTAAATTAGGTTGTTTCCTTTCCATTTACACCCATTGCAGTGAGGTGGCAAACACGCAACTACATTCTCTAGATGCTAATTTGTTTCGATTTACCCTGGTAGTGGAGCACTGTGAGTAAGGCTACATCTACTTACAATCATTAAGTGGTAGAGGAGCTCCGTTTAGTCAAACCACTGACTGAGGAAGGCAAAAGCTGCAAATGAGATAAGAGCAGGGTGTGAGTTTCTGAAACCTTCTAATGTGTGATTTCATGCAGGCAAAAGAGATTCCTGGAATTAAAATCTTCCGTTCATCTGCAACTATCTACTACACAAATGCCGAGATGTTCTTGGAGGTCCTGCAGGAGAAGGTATGTGGTTGCGTGTCCACTAATCTGTGCTCTGCGTGTGTGTGCGTATGTGTGAAATCCGCCTCTGATGTCTACAGCACCCTTAATTGCTTTCACTATCTCTCTCACTCTTCTCACTTTCTCTTCTCTTTCTGTTTTAATGTGATGCTCGGCTCTTGTTGCAGAGTGGAATCGAGATTGGGAAGCTGCTATCAGCAAAGAAGAAACGAGATGCAAAGCAGAAGCGCAAACAAGAGAAAGAGAAAAAGAAAGCCAAGAAGGAGGCAAAAAAACAAGTAGGAGATCCTAAATTAAGGTTTTGCTAACTCTTCCAAAATATATCAGTAAGTCACAACCTTCAGTCACTAAGTTGCACATTCTCTTTAAAGGAGTCCCAGATGAACATAGAAAACCTCTCTGAAAGAACAAAAGGAGAGAGAAACGGGAATAGTGTGGCCTTCAGCGTGACAGAAACAGCTACAGGCGGCCTTCATAAAGGCCAAGTGAATTTGGCTTACCAACCTGACACAACCATGTCAGATTCAGACTCAGACACAGGTTATGACCACATCACAGAGTTTTCTCGGCACGGCGATGAAGAGAAAAAACAGGCCTGCGAATCGGGCATGCACAGCATCATCTTGGACATTTCCACAACCAGCTTTGTGGACACAGTCACTGTGAAGACACTGAAAAATGTATGTGTGTGCCTGCTGAAATGTTATCTTTTTCTAAAGGATGACAAAGAGAGAACTAAAGTGAGATTTGTCCTTTTCTCACAGATTTTCAGGGACTTTGGAGAAGTTGATTTGGACATCTACTTAGCAGGCTGCCAAGGTAAAGGACACATCGGACAAAAACAGAGACAGAGGGTTCTCCTTAATGCTGAATTAAGGCACTGAAGCTTTACGTAATGAATGCGTCAAGGTCATAGCCTCGGTGGAGCCCCGCTACGCCCTGTCAGATGACAATGACACATGAATATTTATTTAGATGACCACAATATGCTCTCTCATTGTCATGCATATTTCTCTCCATTTATGTGTGGTAAAACAGCTTGTGTCGTGGAACAGCTGGAAGCAGCGGATTTTTTCTCTGCATCCATCCCAAAGAGCCGGCTGTTTATCACCATCCACGATGCAGTTCTTTATATTCTCAAGAAACGGGGGAAGGCGGATTTTGTGGTTGTGGGTCACCATGAATATTTATCACACTTTTGACTTCTCTGTTTATATATCACTTGCCATTGCAGAAATACATTTTTTGAGATATTTTCACACATTAAGCTCTGGATCTTCCCATTTCTTTCAGCATGTGTCCTGCAACACCCAGATGTGACCAGCAGGGGTCAGATTCACTCAGATTTAGCCATCTTCCTCCTCCTCTTTTCAGGCTGCTTTCTGTTTCATCACTCACCATCGTCTCCTCCCCTTTCAGTAAAGGGAGAATGCACCACCTTGACATGGCGCCCGGTTGCCATGGAAACATAGGGAGCGGTTGCTGTGGCAACAGGCTTTTTATGATATCCTCTAATGAGATAGACAGCAAGACGTCACTGCAGCTCTCTCACACTGTGGTGCATGCAAGGGACAGGGAAGGGGCGGGGGTTTAGTGGGAGAATGTAACAGTGGACTAATAGGAGTCAGTATTTATAGCCAGTGTGAGAGAGCAGAGAGTGTGAGAAATAAAGGTTGACCCCAGAGGGACACTCATATGTGAGAGGCGTGCGTCTATCAGTTTATATTTTTAAAAGACAACAAAAGCCAAAAGTCTCCCACGCATAATCAATCAAATCTAAACAATGTTAATGTTACCCCCCCCCCCAATCCTTAATTCTTACAGTACCCCTTCCCAAAGCCCGCAGTAATGAGCTGAATGGCATGCATAGTGTAATAGCTGTTACATTTTAGAGTAACAAATGCGTGTGTCTATTTATAGTCATTATTTACATGTGTGGTTCCTCTGACATCTTGAGCTCCCTTCTATTTTTGGGATTTGGTGTCATCTGCTATTGCTCCTATCAGAAGCTAAACAATGTGCATGTTTAGAAGCTAAACAGGAATATGATTTGCTCTCCGTGTACTGATAACTGCCTGCTTTTTTTCACATCTTTTACTTTTTAACTTTCAAAAATCCATGTAGGAACTGTATTTGATAGCGCACAAATGTTTAGACAGCATACAATGTGTATTTATGTGTAAACTGTAAAACAGACATGTTTAAGAAGACTCTTAATGAGATGCTAACAAAATAAATGATGAGCCTGCAGGAACACTGATAAAGGTCTAAGAGTTATTTTTTTAACTACTCGGATGTTAAGTGTTCAGGATCGCAGTAAACCTGTTTCTTCTTATATTCATTGATTTGAACTCTAATTACGAGCTTTAAAAGGTTGAAAACATGCAGCTGTTGAACATCTATGGAGTTTGTTTTTGCTTTTATACACATGTAAAGTTATAAAATATTTAATGTCTGCTCCAGAATGCTTTCTCTACATATCCAGCGTATCTTTTTTGAACAAAAATGAATGAGTATGTAAATAAAGACCCATAAAAAACACATTACATCCATCTTTATCTGGCCATTTATTGCATCTCTCCAGGCGTCACAGCAATTCTCTCTCCCCTCCCGACATCCCAGCCTCCTGCTCTTTAAACAGCTCACCCAGAGGTTTCTCTCCTTCTCTTCATGTGGAAATAATAATCATCATCCCCTCCAAATATTAACACTGATTCACAGACCCTACAACACACTGGATACTTAAGTTAGTTTATAATACATAGCTGGAATTGGTGATGCATTGCTTGTCATGATCATTTTAGTTTTTAACAAATGGAAGTTTGTTTTTTTTGTACAGTTAATTCACAGAGAACAGTTGGCAGGAAACAATGGCCGAAGGCAATGTTACATATAAATGGAAAATACCACCGCCACGGTCTAATGCAACACTCGTTCATACAGACACACACGCACGCACGCGATGACATAGGGTTATAAACACAAGGGCACAGGCATACGTGCATCTACACACATAAGCATTCAGACCGTGGCATTATCAGCAGCAGATATGAGGTCTTTAATTTTAAAACAACTCATCAGACTCTTTTACATTTATGCTCATTCAAGATGGCATGAGTGCTTTGGACAAGTGAGGCTGTTAAAACATGGACAAGAATGTGCGGAAAGGGAAGATATTGCAAACTACACCGGACACATCACACAGACAAAGCAATACAGGACAGAACAGCACAAACGCAGGAGTGGGATAGAAAGAGAGGGACAAGCCAGCGAGGTAGAGTCAGAAAACAGAGCAGAGGGTATATCAGCATGTGATGAATACATGGTTGCTTTTCTCCAATCTAATCTTTGGTCCATTGTCCAGGTCTTTCTTATAGTTTTAAAGCGGTAGGGTGTGTAATTAATCTGTAAGTTTGTTTGTGTATGTATGTGTCTGCTGCTGTCAAAGATGACCTTGGCCCTTTTGTTCTGCTGAGCTCAGCTCATCAGATGACACTCTCAAAGAGCAGCGTACCCTTGGTTCCTGCAGGGGGCAGGAGTTTGGCCTCACTCTCAGGGGCCAGGTACTCCAGGTGATGTCTGCCCCAAACTGGTGTGGTTAGGTGCTGCCAGCGCTACAGAGTAAAAACACAACGAGATGGGTTTTTTTTTTTTTTTTTTTTTTGTAACAGAAAAATAAATTTTTTTTTTTTATTTTTTTTTTAATATTTAAAAAGAAAAAAAAATAAAAAAAAAAAAAATAAAAAAAGA
>VUQG01026670.1:120900-133525 GCA_015106755.1 Etia nguti | reverse complement strand
AGGGGAAAAAAAAAAGGGGGGGGGTTTTTTTTTTTTTTTTTTTTTTTGGACAGACGACTTAGTTTTCTGCAATGAGCCCACTTTAATGATTAATGAGGAAATCAGCTGAACAAATAATTCATAGACGAGCGATGGCAACATCCAAGGAGACGCATTCCTACTGATCAAAAGCAAACAGAAACAGGAGAATGCAAATGAACAGGCATGCCAGCACCCATGAATACTGACCTCCCGCAGAGATCCTTTGCAGCGCAGTAGCTTGTAGAGAACAGTGAGAGGGATACAGAGCATAGAGGACAGGGCCAGCGCCCACCCAAGTGCTTCACCCCAAATGGGGTATGTGTACACTGTGTTGTAGGTCAGGGGCTTGTAGTTAACCACGTGGAACAGGAACACTCCCTATATGAATGCCAAGATATTACTAGTTTTCCACTTGCAGATACAGTTTACTTTAAAAAAGAAATGAAGCAGCACGTACCACACAGACAAAAGGTGTGATGTAGGACCAACACCATTTCATATAGGGTAGGGGCTGATAGCCGATCATACGAGCCACATCGTCCATGAAACGGTCTGCGCCTGACAGGGGTAACGTAAGGATGTCGTGAGAATGCCCTGAACGGTGCAGTTTGTATAATTTGTACTGTGTTTGTGCAGTACTGTCTCACCATACACCCAAGCAACCACCACACACTCCCAGAAGGCCTGCCACAACAACGTGATGCCACTGGCAGAGTAGTAGTCAAACAGCTGGAAGACATACATCCCTCCCTGATAGAAACGGTGAGAGCAGAAGACCATCAAAACCATCCTTTTAATAATTCATAACCCATTTCAGACATGCAGTCCCTTCCGTTAATCTTTCCACGAATCTAAACTGAGAGCTACGTCTGAATGACATAATGCATTCACTCTAACAAATTCAGGATCACAGCAGTGGCACAAGGCTAAAAGGGCCAATATGTGAGCAGTCTGTCTCTAAGAGTGGTTTATAGTTCCAATTACAAGTTCCAACAGACACATTTTACTATTAGTTAAAGGAGGTTATGATGGAGAACTTGAGAAGTTCTATTAAGGACACTTATCTTTACTACAAGACTGGTAAGAAATAAAATCTACCTGCTTATTAGAATAATAACAAAAAAGGTATTCTGTAGTAATCTACAAATAGCTAACTAGAAAAATACCTAATTCTGAAGAATACAACTAAATGACATCTAACAATCAAAAAGTGTGACTTTACCTCAGTAACCATGGACATGTCAATGAGGAAGCAGATGATGCAGCAGATGGCAGCTACTACCTCTCGCCGAAGCGAGCCCAGGGCAGATTTCGGGGGCAGCATGTCCATGATTCCCGTTATCAAACCCTCTACCCCGACAAACTGGAAGTGAAAAAGAGGGAACAGAGAGGCACAAAAGTGAAAGAGAATTGTTTGACTCTGTGTGTTTTAGTACTTTTGTCTGATGTCACAGACACATTGAATATCACGCAAAAATATCCATAAAGGTGAAGAAATGAGCTAGTTCTTGTTTTCAGTACAGAGGAGGATGCTGTATCATCCCACCAACTACTCCATAAACTCCTCTTTCAGACAATCGTTGTACATCAGATGCACTGAGGTGACACTTAAAAGTTTGCAGGTGAGCATTTTATCACTAAACATTTCTGTCTCCCTGTAAAAGAATGTTTATGTGTATCTCTGCAGAAACATATTTCAGCATCCATAATGAGTGGAGCAGATAACAGCTGCGAAGCTATTTTTACATTATTTAATAGAGATGGCAGGATATTAATAGGCTATGCCAGTTAAAAAATTTTTTAAAAAAAAGACAGATGAAGAAGAAATGAGAGGGAGAGAATTGAAAGTGAGAGTAAATGAATGGAGAGCAGACAGACGCTCTCTGTGTGAATCACACAAAAGCTCATTGACAAATCCCTGGGCTATAAAACAATGGATGTAGGCAGTGGCTCAAACAGACACACAACAAACAGGCAGCTGAGAAATGCAATCCTAAAAATGGTTTTTCAGGCTGTTTCTGTCCCTCTTTAGTGAAAGGAAGTATGAGAGAAAAAGAGAAAGAATCAGATTGACACCAAAAAATAGAAGCACGTACGATTAGAGTAAAATTAGTATATATCTAGTGTAAGGTGAGTTTTTTCTCCAAAATTATGACATAAAGGAAAGTCAGCCATTAGTACCTGACTGTCCAGCCCCAGTATGAGTAACATGAAGAAGAAAAGTGCTGCCCAGAGCGGTGCCAGAGGCATCAGAGTCACAGCCTTGGGATAGGCTATAAAGGCCAGGCCTGGACCTGCACATTAAGAAACAGAGCCATCATTATGGACATGTGGCTCACTGGTGATGCTTATTACTTAATACAAATTACACAGCGTGTCAGGGGGGAAGGTGTATTCTTACCACTCTCAGCTACTTTACTGATGTCCACTCCTTGTTCTGTAGCCATGAAACCCAGCACAGAGAATACCACAAAGCCGGCAAAGAAACTGGTTCCACTGTTGATGAGAGCGAGCACAAATGCATCCCTACACAGAAATGCAGAGAGGAAGAAAGAAGAATTGAGAAAAAAAAAAAGGAAACTATCAGAAAAAATGAATCAAATGAGATAAAAGGATGCATTATATTGTGCTGTAACATAAGGCCTGTGTCAGAGATTCAAGACAAACACTGGCAAAGAGAGTAGATATGGGCCGGGATGCTAAATTGGGGATCAATAGCAATTTCTCTAAAAGCAGATGTTGCCTTTGCAGTTGACAGGTGGAGAATAGAGAGCACATAAGCCTGTCTCAAGGTCACGGAGGATACAGAATGAAAGGAAAACTACTTTGACTGCGTGTTCCATATATGCAACATATCCTATATCTATGATGCATATCAGTGATTTAGGAGATTGAATGTTCTAATGAGTATTAAGTCAACAACGTCTCTGTTATCTGCCTACATGGGGAGCAGGCATCCTTTGTTTATTCTGACAAGTCTAACCAAGAATGCTGACTGATATGAAGAATGTACAAACAACAGTTGCATTGTGATGTTTATTATAACACTTACACAAATGCATTCAACAGCAATTCAGTCCATTCAGTCAGCACTATCTGTACGAATCGGAGGCAGTGCACAAAAGAATGTGTGTGGACGTAAACAATCAAAACAAGTGAGAACGACAGTTTGTGTTAAGAAAGCAGCCGATAATAAGACCCAAACTGTTCAAATGACTTAAATTATAAAGTTATGCAGCCGCTCTTTGAGGCTGTAATTGTCATCATACACCAGGAAACAAAGCTGTTAAATGCTGAATTAAAAAAGTTTTACTAAACATAACAGAGCTGCTACCATCTATCTAAAACTACCCCTAACTTTACTTTTATTTTTTAACTTACTGTTCATGTGTACACAGTGTGTAAGTATATTCAGAGGATCCAATCACTCACTCTAATAAACTACTTATTTTTCATAAAATGTTAGAACTGTTCATTTGGTTATTAAAAAATTATGTCAACTTTATCTACAATAAATGTCTAAAACTTTTATTTACATTTCCTAATATTTCACAACTTATAGATGGACATCCAAAAAAACTCTATTTTGTCTGTTATTTCTTTATTTTAAACGAATTTTTCACTTGAAGACTTCATTCTGTGTCCGTTTTTGGAATTCCTGGGTTTGGCAAAAAATACATACTTGTATCTATGCTTGTAGCACGCTTGTAAATTATTAAACTTTTTATAAAAGCTCAATAAATGGTTTATCAAGCTCAATCCAGAAAACGTTATCGCCACAGGCTAAAAATAAAATAATTGCCAGCATCACTACAGGGGCAAATTTCACTGGCCAGGTCTCACCCCCTTGCATGTGTGAGACTTTTGCCTTCATAGCCGAAAAGTTTGCTGGACCAGGACTTTGGTGTAAAATAGTGTGCTGTCTTTGCAACTTAGGCATCAGAAACTGTTCCATAAAACTGCATTTTTCTGACTTGGCTGTTGTTGTGCACAGCTAGCATTCTTAGGCTGTGTTTATATGAATCAGCAGAGGAATTATTGCGTCTTGGCCAAGAATATGTTTTGCGAGGTCACAATGACTTTGACCTTTGACTGCTATATTCTAAACAATTCACACTTGAGTCAGTAAAAGACTGTCTTATGGAAGTGTGTGCACTGATTTAAGAAGTTTACTTTGGGGCATATAAGTGGTGAACCAACAGATGGACATGCTGACAGTTTGATCTCTAAACTGATGCAGCCATCATGACTTAAAAGCTCATAAATCAAACTATGTTTGCTTTACTTTTAAAGCAAGAAATTTGGACCCCATATCCAAAATATACTACATGCTCAACTCTAAGAATAGCTTATAGAAATCTTGCCATCTATTTATGGGCCTACTTTAATGTGTGTAAGAAACAGGGCTGAAAAACTCTCATGTAAACTCATTTTTCAACTTTCACTTGTGGTCAAGAGAGGGAAAAAAATGTGAGATGGCAGGATATTCATGAGGCCCTTGCTGTTAAGGGCCCTCTAAATAAGTAAGTGCTTGAGATTTATCCAAATAAAATCCTTGTTACTACTGTGTAGCCAAATACCTCAAAAGGCTCTTAATAGGTTTATGTATCTTTCTGTTCTGGCTAAACATATGCAAGCTTATAAACCAATGAAAACTTTCAGTGAAGCCATGTGAGAGTTTTCATTGAGTGCATACCTGATATTCTACACTTGTTGGAAATGCATAAAGGAATGTTTGCTTGAAGATAAAATAGATCTGTTACATATTTACAACTATTTAGGACTGTGATCAGACTTCTAATGCACAGTGTTTTAGTCTAATAGTCATGGTGGTGTTCAGAGAAAAGAACAGGTCTTACAATAAAGCATTCAAAGTGCAAGTGAGGGAATGTTTCGGATCTTTTTGGGTCTTCATGTGATCATTAGCAAGGTCAGGCTGAGGTTGCGCTTCTCTCTGTCAGTGGGTGTATAGTGAAAGAAAGCCTATTTGTAGTGGAAATACATTTTTTTTCTGGTTTATTTTAGTACTGAAGTCCACAGTCACATGAAACAGAATGCAGATTCAGGCTATGACTTTGTGTTGATTTTGGCCCCCTTTCAGTGACAGTAGTGTCTGATTTTATGTTGTGTATAAACTCACTGGTAACAGTTGTTATGGAAGCGATTGTAGCTACCCAGCGCAGTCAGGGCACCTAGTCCGATGGCATAGGAGAAAAAAATCTGAGTGCCGGCATCTATCCACACCTATTATAGAAAAGACACGTGTGAGTAATTTTTCAAAAACGCTTGACTTACATTTCTTAGACACTAATGCACACTCGTGTCATTTGAACAGTTCTTATCCAAAGCAAAGCTTATGCAAAAGTTAAACCTGTGCTTCTCCAAGTTTGGACCAGTCTGGTTTCAGGTAATAAACAATGCCATCCAACGCTCCAGGCAGAGTGACCCCATGGGCAAGAAGAACAACCAGAACCAGGTAAGGGAAGAGAGCTGTGAAGTACACAACCTGCAGAGAGATAAAAACAAGACCTGTTAAGTACACCTCTAAATACTTTTAGGAAAATTTCTGGGACATACTTGGGGTGGGGAGGTGAAGTTTGAAGACTGTGCAGTAACTTGCATTAAGTGAAAGTAGAAAACTAAACAGTTGGGCCTCTCACATTAAATGAATAGGTTAGCTGGAAATGTTTAATGCTTATCAACATGGTTCATCAGCTTATCTAGCTGGGCCTAAGCATGTTGTTATCACTTTGATTAAACAATTACCTGCTTTGCAAATACTCGTGTCATAAGTAGAAGCCCATTAGGTCCTTCCTGTAGTAGATGTGTAATGAGGCCTGTCATATTACTTTGGAGAAAAGGTAGCCTGTAAATGGAAAGCCAGATATTTTGTAAACCTCCTGCAATAGCAGGGGGTTTTGGCAGTCCTTTTCAGAATGCAGTCTTTGTCACATTATACAGAGAAAGTCACAGCTTGCTACCTTGATACCTTATAGAAAAATCAAGTCCAAGCTTCAGTATGGTGAGAGCAAAGCAGTGAGAAAGCACATATTTGCCTTGATCTAGGGGAGAACATGGACAGAAAAGCCCCTTTCCAGCTTTCAAACATGGTGGAAAGTTACTAATCGGCTTACAGCTGGCTGGCTCAGTGGCTTTCATTATTTTTTCCCCTCTCGCTATGAGCTTTGGCTACTCTGGAGACACAAGTATGCAAACACACACATCTCAATATGCTACAGCATAAGGAGATTCAAAAGAGTGAGGAATGGGCATTTTTCTGCCAACTACAAAACGGAAGGTTGAGCAGTCTGTACGCACAGTGTTACATAATAAAGATTTAGGGATTGCAGTGAAAAGATATACAGAATATGACTAACTTTTAAAAGAATAAAAGTATGCATATATTTAGAGTCATTTGTGTTTCAGTCTAGACACTGATCCCCACATTACACTAAAGCTGATTTGGGGTCAAAGGGCAAAAATGCTGCAATTATTTAAAGTTTTCCATGAAGCCGTTCGAACATTAGACTGCACTCCATGATCCCTAACAGCCTTTTATGTGCAGCATACTAACGGATATAAATATGAATCTGCACTCAGCCCTGTAACATTATGTATTATGTATTGTACAGGCAGAAAATACTTTACCTTGCCAGTAGATTTAACTCCTTTCCACATGCAGAAGTAAACAATGATCCAGGTGGCTATAAGACACAGCACCATCTCATAGCTTATATCACCGGGCTCGTGCAGCCCTCCAGACAGACGAAGCACTTTACGTCTAGAAGAAAGAACGAAAGACGTGAAACACATTGTTTCCAAACACACCGAAGACATTTTCAGCCACGAGGTAAATAATATTCAAATAGAAAGTACACAGCTGGATTGTATGCATCCTGCAAATGGCTTATAAATGCCAGAAAAATTTAAAATAAGATGCATTTTCTAACTGGCAAAAAAAAATAAATCCTGTGTGCACAGCCTTAAAAATCTACTTAAAAACTGCCGAAAGCCTCCTTAATCAAGTGATGACATACTCCCAAAACTCAATGACAGGAGAACGCAGGCCCTCAGCATCCATGCAGCTGCCATTGAGGAGGAGCTGGGCTGAGGAGAGGTTCAGCGGGGATGCGGAGGAGAGGATGCTGGAGTTGGCGGCGGCAGACGACGGTAGAGCAGGCTGGGCAGTACTGCGGTTGTGGCAGGTGCGTCGAAAGTCCTGTGTACAGTTTGGGGTGTTCCAGGGGTGTCCGCAGGTGGCCCAGGGCAGTGGGTTAGTGAAAGAGTGAAAGAGAAAGTAGAGGCCCCACACCAGGATCATGATATAGTAGGTGTTACAGAAGAACACGATCACCATTGAGGCCAAGCCCAGACCTAATGGAGAAGGAGAGGTGAGCTGGTGGCTAGATTTATAGCTTTTCAGATAAATGTGTTGCACGTACCTTTAAAGAGGGGTGCGATGTTCCAGGCAGAGACCCCTCCCTGCTTCATGAACTGTCCCAGGGCAATCTCCAGGAAGAAGACTGGGATGCCCCCGATGAACACAATCAACAAGTAAGGGATCAGGAAAACCCCTGCAACACATGGCACTCATATTCATCACAGGCAGGTAGAAACAGTGCTCAGTACTGTACTATTGTAATATTAATATTGTTTAATAAACACAATGAATGCCTCATCTGCTAAATTAAACAACTGGTATGATTTCATTACTAGTTATGCTAGGAAGCATATTTAGAGACAACTAAATGCTATTCATTAAAATCTTCAAATCTTCAACTAATTATATCATTAACATTAAACTCAGCTAATTCATATTATAATTTATTCTAATTTCAGTTGCAAAATTAACAAATTCAGGCTCTTTGAATATGTGTGACAATGAAACAGCCAGAAAACGTGACATGAAAGTCGTATTTAATGTCTTTAAGAACGCAAACTGCACACACCAAGGCTCATAGTAATTAAGCGTTCAGCACAAGAAGAAACAGTTAAAAGGAGGAAGAAGCAATACAGAACACAGGGGGAAAGTCAGGGAGGAGGACAGACAAGGCCACAGATAAAAGCTGCACTGAAAGTCAATGTGGGAGACAATGTCTCCCGCGTGCAGAGGCAACTGCACTCGTTTGTCCTTGAACTCAGAAACTGCAAGGTGAGGAGACAGAAAAATGGGAATGTGAGAAGACAATGGACTCAGGTGGGAATTATTAGTCCTGATAGAGACATCTAATACTTGTTTTGTTTTGATCAGCAGCTGCTGGCTCAGAGCAAGTGTTTTCTATAAATAACTTCATTTTGAATTCTCACACTGTAGCCTGCTCTGATGAGTAAGAAGAAAAAATAGTAAAAAGGTGCAAAAAAAAAAAAGGCGGCACAAGGAATGTACTTCCCTGTATCTACCTGCGATGATTTAGCTGGAATAGTAATAAACATAACTCGATTATGCCACCACAGCGTGCAGATGGGAGGGAGTCACATGATCAGCTATGACGCAGAGCAGAAAGAGGCCAAGAAGAAAGGAGGGAAAGATGGACAGATTACCGGAGAGGCTGGCAGAAAAAAATTGGGACAACAGCATGTCAGAGGTTCAACAAATAACAAAAATGACACACGAAGGCATTGACCTGGTTCGCTCTGCAAGTGCTTTACAATTTCTCTCTCATCCGCTTCATTTTTCTTTATGTCATTCTCTGAGAGGAGAGGGCTGTAGCCATATAAGGAAACATTCGTGAGCGAGAGTCTAAGAGAGAAAGGGGTGGGAGACTGAGAGAGATGCAGAGAGAGGAAAAGAGAGAGAAGGGGAGAAAGATGCGATAGGAGGACTGAATGGAATGAGTGGAGAAAATTCTTGTGCTGACATACCCAAACAAATTGGCCAAATCATCACGCAACTGCATCCTCAATAGGCTTAAGTAAATCCTCTCTAATCATAGCTAAACCGGAAACATCAGGCCTAACAGCTGGGTTACAAATAAAAAGAAGAGATTGCCGGGGCAATAATTTTGTGCTTTCACAGTGTATTCACCTGTTATTGTTTCCAGAGGAGCGTGTCCTTGTTTCACCAGAGCCGGTGCTCATTAAAAGCCTCAGCTCTTATCTGATACTTTTTGTTGAGTTACAAGGTGTACCCTGGGTTGGTCAAAGGGGAAAGTGAAGTACTGTAGCGGATGTTACTGTGCTGACGCGGAGGGAAAGGACGGGGCGCAGTCACAGGACGGTTATTGTGTGACATATCCATATGCCTCCTTATCAGCAGGTGGGTGGGAGAGAGCACCTTTGTTTGTCTCATGAATGCTGGGTAGGAACACAGGGGGGTGGACTGTGTGAGGCAGGCCATTGTTATATGATACCAGAAGGTGGGTATCACAGCCACTCGTCACAAGACACATAGACGGGAGACAAAAAGGGCTGGACTAAGACACACAGTCACTCATTTAGTTTTACTTCAACTAAACACCTCATAATAAACTGAAAAGTGGGCAGGGCAGAGATAAGAGAGATAAGGAAAAAGTCTAGGCCAAAAGCCGCAGTCAGGTCAGGTAACGAGGGAACAAAGTTGGCGCAGATGAAAGGAGGGTTTGGAACAGCTCAAATAACATCATATGCCAACATAAGGAAGAGGAAGATTGTAGGGCAGCTTGGCCTAAGTCTGTCTATGAAGCAACAGGCAACTATAATAAATATGGTGATATCACATGATGGGGCATGGCTTCTGAGCTACGTGTTCACAGCCACGCAGGCCCTGCTTTGTCTAACTTTATCTCATCGCATTGACTTTCACGGTTGTCCTTCTGCCTATCTGAGTTTATTTTAACTGCTGAATGATGGTTCAGTTAAAGAATCATACTTTAAAGGATAACTTAGAAACGTTGTTTTCCCCGGAATCTCTTTTTTAAATGCACGTTTCATTTTGATACCAAGCTAATTGTAACTCGTAATCTTTTTTGGATTAAATAATATTTATGCATAGATACACAGATAGATAAATACTTTATTCATGCCACCATGTAAATTGTTGAATTTCTTTCTGCTGAATATTGTATTCATAGTATTTTAATAATTATAAAGAAGTCAGTAAGGACTTAATCCCATTGTGGTTTTGTGGCTAAATGGTGGACTTTTTCACCAGCATTGTGACCCTCAGGGCTGATAGCTGAGCCACTTTTTGTTTGCTATACAAGGGCAATTATCATGGTATAATTTTGGTATAATTTTTGCAGATGACACCAGTAGTGTGAAGTGAAGGATCTTCCAGATTGGTTATTTTAAATAATGCACCCATGCATTAAAATAACATTAATGTATTCAAACTAGACCCTAACTTTCTCTTGCACGTTTATATTTCATACTTGGTGATAGTCTTTTTTTCATTAGCTTTTTAATACCAGTCATTTATCCATTTTATGCTGCGGCTGGAACCTATCCCACCAGACAACAGTTGAGAGGCAGGATAAAGGGTGCCAGTCCAACACGGACATCTACTACCAATTTAGAATTGCTAATTAGCCAAATATGCATGTTTCTGATCTGTGCTAGGAAGAACATGCACACGGAAAGTCAACCAGCAGGTTAGCACCAATAACCTTCTTGCCCCACAGCGGCAGTGTTAACCACAGAGCCACCATGCCGCTCCTTAGTCACACGCACTTAACTTTTTACTCACAGTACATCTACACAGTGCTCTGGAAGCTCACCTCCTCCATTTTTGTAGCACAGGTAAGGGAACCGCCACACGTTGCCCAAGCCAACAGCAAAACCCACACAGGACATGATGAAGTCCATTTGTCTGGTCCAGGTTTCTCTCTCCGCTGCTGGTACTGTTACAGACCCATTTCCAGCCGCAGCATCGTCCTGGGTCTGCGTTGGGCCACCCCCTCCGCCGTCATCGCACCCTGAGCCCACCCCAGGCACAGGCACCAGAGGGCGAGCTGATGCGCTGCCCTCCTCCTCAGACAGTGTCCCTGCATCCAGCTGGGGGACACTGATTTCACCTGGACAGAAGAACAGGGTTGAGTCAAAAACAAGCACAAAGATATGGAAATAACTAAATGGGATTAATATAACAACAGCATAAAATATTACAACACATCATCTGGCAAGTATACAGTTTCAGATCTTCACATCACACGTCAGCACTGGGGACAGACCAGCTATGGTCTCTTAGACCACACTTGTGCTGAATAGAGAGAAAGAGATGCTGCACGCTTTCCATTCATTAAAATAGTCAATGCAAGCTTGGCCAGTTATTACATACTTTCCCCCCCAGCGGTAACAGGAGCGTAATACATCTTAATATACACATTCATGAGATTTGTTTTTGCAAACTGCCCACATCCAGTTGCAGTTATACTGTCATCACTGCACCCTCCCCCGATGTTCATTCTCACTGTCTCTGTCTCACAGACAGACTGATTAGTGTGCTGCGGTACAAGACAGCATAGAGCCGCCTCAAGGTACATCTCAAGCTCCCCTGCTACTTACAAAGCTTTTTTTCTTTCTCATGCACCACTCAAACACAACTGTAACGTGGCACTTAGTGCCTTTCTCCATGATATTAGAGTGAGCCGCTCTTTGCTGGATTCAAAGGCAGATGAATCCAGATCAGAGCAGTTTTGAGGGGGTGTGTGAACAGAGGATGAGAAAAGAGTGGGAAAGGTAAGGGATGTGAGCATCTACAGAGCAACCTTAAAAGAGGATACCTGTGGTTGATGAATCATCTGTGTGAGGAACAGCTTACAGTCAAGAAAAAATCTATCCTTAAATAAGGACAAAATGCAGAGACAGCTGAAGTTTTTTTTAAATGCCTGGCCAAGAAGGCACCTGGCGGGCAACACATGTATACACTGTCTGCTTCACCACAGATCTAAGTATTTTGCATCATATCCTTGAGGCACAGTAAATTCATAAGCTGAACCAACCTGAATGACGATACCCTGACATGAGGGTCTTCTGTATTCACCACCAGTGAACATCTCTAAGGCTAACCTGGCTTTAAATTGACTAAAATACCCTTAAATGACTAGCTTCTGGTCCCATGTTTATTTATATTTCCTTTCTGTACAAGCATGATGCAGTGAGAAAAATAGATTTGAAGCAGTTTAAGCCCAGCTGGTGTGTGGAAGCTTTTATCCTCACCTAATAATGTTAAAGCTGTGGCAGAAGCAGGGATGCCTTAATTCACCTACTTGTGTTTAGGTTTTTAGCTAGTGGCTGACTCATATGGTAGCCTACCTAAGAAGTCATTTTTAAGCAGTGGAGTCGTACGTCATACTCACCTTGGCTGTTCTCTTCCACCTCAGGTGACATACTGCTGCGTAGCGGCACAAAATATGTATATATATATATGTGTGTGTGTGTATATATATATATATATATATATATATTTATATATTTTTTAAAAGCGCAAGCTGGCTGTTTTTATTTAGCCAGAGGCAGCTGAAGTTTTTAAATGCCTGGCCAAAGAAGGCACCCGGCGGGCTCAGAGAGGCAGACAGGGAGATGTAACCACACTGTTCAGTGCTCCAGTTGTCTCTTTTTTTTTTCTTTTTTTTTTTTGGATCTTCTGCGTTTGTTATTTCTCCTTCTTGAAAAAAAAAATCTCAGT
>VUQG01026670.1:74104-97706 GCA_015106755.1 Etia nguti | reverse complement strand
GCCTGCACAGGACTGGATCTCTGGGTATACACACACACACACACACACACACACACACTCACACACACACACACACACGGAGACCTGTAAGCAAACAAAGAAACATACAAAAGGTAAAGGTACAGAATATTCATGATAATTTATATTTTATGCTGCTCTGTATGCCACTACAGGTATTTCATTGAATTGTCCAATACATTGCAGAGTGCCGCTCATTTTCTTATATTTTGATTCCAAGGAGTGGGACTTTCTTGTAATTTTTAAGTGATCTTGAGCGCTAGTTCTCCAGGCTTTTTGGAGGTTTTTAAAATTTTCTTTGTGCATTGGCTGCTTTTTCATTCGTTTATAGTTCAGTCCTTGACCATGTTCAGAGGAATGGTTTCCTTGTTTCTTTTTTCCCCTTTTTGTCTGTTGAGCTATTTAACACTAACCTAACTAAGCTATTTAACCACTAACACTATACTTACCTTTTCAAGCATAAAAAATGCACCCAACTCAAGGATGAACCATTATCGTCTCTACAGATAACAGAAATCTTAGCAAAGTTTAAATTGATAGTAAGCTTTGTTATTAGTAGCCTGTCACAAAAAATATTCAAATTTCTTTAGTTAGAGCTATAAAAAAAATAACAAATATTACAGTTTGACAGGGATAGAATAGTTTTTTTGCAACAACTAGCAAAGAGCTATTTACCCAAAACTTGGCATATTTCAGCAAGGTGTGCAGTGTGTCCTTAAAAAAATTGAGGAAACCTGAAAATGAGGCTGCAGCAGATTGTCAACCTGTCCAGGGTGTACCCTGCCTCTTGCTCTATGGTAGCTGGGATAGGCTCCCCCGCCCACCACCCACCACCCTCCCTGAAGTCTCATCAGGCTTTAATGGAAGGGTAGCTGTCAAGGAGTCATTCCTAAGGAAGGGAAACAAGGAGAAAATGCTACGGTATGCTAAATTGCACAAGAACTGGAATGAAAATCAGTGTCAAAAGGTCTTATAGAGTGATGAATCCATAAGACAAAATCTTTGATTTAAATCATCATCAGCACAGATGAGGTCAGGAGAAAGGTACAATAGTAAGTGTGTATAGCCATCTGTAAAATGTGATGGAGGCTCCATCATGGTTTGTGGCTGTATTTCAGCTTGTGGTGTTGGATATTTTGACTAAATTCATAGAATTATGGACACCGGAGAGTACCATCAGATTTTGATTCACCAATGCAATACCATTTCGAAAGCGTCTTAATTGCACACACATACACATACACAACATACTTGGATAGAAGACTCACAATGGAACATTATCTGTTATGGATTGACCTTAACGTTACTGAAGTAGTGTAGAATCATCTTGACTTCTTTGGAAAGTCCTTTAGTAAGCCTGGAGAACTATTCATGAAGACTTAAAGAAACAAGAAAACTTGGGAAAAGGTGGTCACATTAAAACTCATAAGAACTGTACAAACTCTGTTTCTGCCTTACATAATTATGTCCACCTACCTTTGCATGTGTTTCCCATTTTCCTAGCAAAATATAGAGAAATGAGGGGTGGCTCAATACTTTTGCATAGGACTGTATAAAGTACTTATTATACAAACTGGCTTTTACAGTTGCATCATAACTTCATGTTCAATGATGCACCTGTGTAAAAGATCAGATAACCACAGTGAACATTGCTGCTTTGACAAGTCAGTTTCCTCAGTGTTTTCAGTGTCATTCAGTCACGTGTTTTTTGTGTGGTTTGCCCATTTCTGCATGTGAGTGTTGTGAGCATGTGCTTTGTGTACAAGATGCATCTGAGTGTGAACAATACAGAACTTTGTGAAAGAGAACTAGGAAGTAATAAGGGACACCTTGTTCATGCTTAAATATTTACTGCTTTAAAGATTTATAAAAAAAAAGAAAAAAGAAAGCAAACAAAACAGAAATGACACGAAGAGCAAACCGACCAGACAGCCGCCCTGGAAGGCACCAGAAGTATGTGCACCTTTTTACTCCAACTTCATTAGAAACATTATAAGATTCAGTTGTGCATTTGGGTTTGTAAAATTGGTTAACTTTATCTACTTTTGTAAAAACTGAGTTAATGCTGAGGTCATATTTAGCGATATAGATGATCCATTAGGATTCTGAAACTTTTTTGTTGCAGCTGTATAATATATAAACCTTGACCCACACAAAATATCAGGCCAGAGTAATACTGCCACCTCTGGTTTGGAAAAGTCACGTACTGAACTGTTGTCAGTTTTGCTTTCTATAGGCGAGGCGTGCGTACGTGTGTGTTTGTGTGCATGTCTTACTTGGTTTCACTGAGTGTAAAACAGTGTTTACCGAAACAACTTTTCTATCCTGGCAACATTTACTATGAGGGTGGAAGGATAAAACTCTAATGACCTTAATCCAACATTTACAAACACGCACATACAGCACATGCTCACAACACTCACATGCAATTACTTTTTCCTTCTGTCTACATTATGTAATGTGGTCTGTGGCTATATAGATCCCAGTAATCTCATTTCCCACCGTGGCAGAACGGCTTATATCAGGAGCAGTAGGGCAGAACGTACCAAGGAAAAGAAAGTCTGGGATGGATGGAAAGAAAAGATGAAGATGATCATGCCGGAGATGGGTTTCGAATGAGATAAAGCTTAGAAAACTGTGATTTATGAGAGAATGAGAGGTAGAAATGAAAAAGAGTGTGAGGAGGAATGGTAGGAGGGTTTTTCACATTGGCTCCTTCAGGAGTCACATCAGACTTGTGTTGTGAATACCCTGCGAGATGGAGATAGACCACAACGAGACTCCTTGCATTCACTGAGCTTTAGATGAAGGGAACTATACTTATAACAGCAGCTTATGGTTTGTTGTAATCCTGTGAGCTGGGAATATGATAATTAGACAATGCTTGGATAAAACTAAAAAGATCCTAATGAAGAAACAGATACTGCAGCATAGGGGAGGGTTCTATTTGATTATTTTATGTACTATTGCATGGTGCCTTACTTCTATAATAATAATGCTGCTTTTTTCCCAATTTGAATATCTGATACTATATTTTTAAAGCTTTTATGTCGACATTGACGATATTGTTAAGATAACAGTGCTTTTTTTAAATACAAACAAACCAAATGGTTCGTTTCATTATTAGATAAGTGTAAGAGATTCTGGGATATTTTACATGTTAAAAAAAAGCTATCGATGCTTTCTGGTAGAAAAACTATGCATTGGTTTGTCTACCATCTTACCTTCTTGAGCTCACAAGTTGTTGATCTGGCAGTGACTTCATTGTAGAAAATCCACGGGTGCCACTGAGTGTACAAAAGCTCCTAAAAGGACATAGACTTGACTCAGCCTAGAAAGATGGCTACTCTATTATTTAGGTCTTGATAAGGTATAGTTTAAAATGTTAAGAGGTACTGTGCGTGTCTGTGTGTGTGTATGTTTCCCACTAGTTGGTCTCGCTGACTCACTGTGTGCCACTCAGCAGTCAGAGCACGTTGCACCCTTTAATAGAGTGACATGATGATGCAATCTCTTGTTCCTGCTGCGCTAAAGAGATTACCCACCCTTTCACTTTTTCCCTCTGTGTTTGTCCAACTTGCGTTGTATATACTATCAGTTTAATTGAATACACTTTTAATTTGTGTAAATGGGCTGTGGGGTTATATGTGTTTGGCCAGGAGTCCAAAAGGTATTACAGGTTTGTGATATCTGTTGCTATCTGGGCCAACACCCACTCCCAGCACACTGTACTTACAGTCAGGAAAGATGAGCAATGCAGTTTCAGTGTTACTTCTCACCACTACCTCATCTTTTTGTCTTCCTCTCTCTGTCTCGCTCTCTCGCTCTCTCTCTGTCTCTCGTTCGCTCTAATTGTAGTTACACGGTTGGGGATTAGCTGGTCCTCCTGTCTGTTTTTACTGCAAAAGGGCTGTGCTAAAAGCTGCCTGCTTTTCTCAAAACCTGTCTCAGGCTGCTGTTTTTCAGTACTGTCAAAGAAGTCTCCTCTTGTTCCTTTCCCCCCTTTGTATCGGTCTCTTTCCCTCTGCACACATCAAAATACTGTATTTAACCTCCAAATAAGACCGGAATGGTGCAAAAGATAAAAGCTGGCACCCTGTTAAGACCACCCTTATCTCCACCCGCACCACAAGAGACCTCGTTGTCTATGCCAGGGATTTAATGTAATGCATTAACGCTGTATTAATCGCTGTAGTCCTCTGCTTCACTGCATACACTCTCAGCCATCCATTTGCTCACTCCCGGATTGGTTTTAGTAAGAACAATGGAGTGGACTCCTTTTATGTAGTTGGTCTTATAAGCTTTTTATGTGCGTTAGGGTGGCTTGCTGTTTGAGAATCTTATGGCTGAGGGAGGGAAGATGTTGCTAATGAATGCATGTATTTTTCAGAGCTGCATATTTCAGGTGGGGGTAGGGTGTGGGGTTGAGATGTAGCCGGCCAGCATAAACAGAGCCGGTAGCTTACAGTAGGCTCTCTGGTCTTAGTAATTGAATAATGAGATTCCTTAGATGAAGATAAAAGGTTTAGAGGTAATTACTGCAGTCTAAATTCTCCCACCCTGCAGCCTTGAGAGTACGCGTCTCTATGTATGCCTGTTCCTGAGGGATGTTGTATGCACTTTGATTTTTACTGTCTTATTTGTCTGGAGGCACACTGTAATATTTATGATTTGAAAACGAGGTGAAAACAATGCAGAAGCTCAAATGTAATCAAGAAAATATGGTTTAAGACAAGGTGGAAAGATAAAGTGACAGTAACTGAGACCTTGAGGGAAGTAAAAAGCTTTGTGGAGGTGGCTGCAAAGCAAAACAGAAACCTTCCATGTATACAAGCTGCACTTGTGAATCTAATAAGACAGGGAAACAGTGATGGCTGGAGGGTTGAGAGCTTTTGTTCTTGATGTTTTGAGCAGCTCATCACAGTACATCAATACGTGTCTGTTAATTTTCTGTAGATGACCATTACTCTGTACTTAATGGTCCCAAATAAGTCACTTTGAATAAGGTAGCCTATCCAGATTAAAAAATGTTTTCAGAGCGTGTTAAGAATATGGTATGTCAAAGATCCCAACATGTTTACAGAGTCTAAACCAATTACAAAGTTTGTTTAAGTCCATCATTATTGACATGTAGGGTGTTTGAGGCTCTCCACATGAGCATGTTTGGTTAGCTAAGGCTTAGAAGACAACCCTATCACTGGCCTTAAGGGAGAGGTGGGGTAGTCAAAAATAGGCTTTTGAAGTGTGAAGGCATTTAACACCTTATCATGTTGACATTTTGGATGCAGTTGTGTTCTCTGAACACTTTTCTAATGTTAGTTATCACCAATGTAAGCAAGGTTGTAGAATTTGGTAGGAACTGGAAGGATTAAGTCCTGCCAATATCCACTGACTGTTGCCTCTAGCAATAATTTATTTCAGAGACAGTAAATACAACTATTGTTATTCATAATTGTTAACAGGTCTTGTTCTCTGCTACGAATCCCACCTCCCATGCCCAGTACTGTTCCACTGTTTCTTGCTAACACATGAGAGGCAGTAGCTGCATCGGGTTAGTTGTATGCTCAAAGATACTGAGCAAATTGTATTCTATACCAATTTAGCACAGAACGGTACTGTGCTTTTCAAAGAGTATTGCTTGAAACAAGAGCATTTTCTCTGGACGTTTTGTGCAATTTTCTCTTGAAGCAGTAAATTTCCAATCCCAAGTCAGGTCTGATTAGGAGCGTGCTGCTGTTCAACAAGGTTGTGCAACATGAATTTGTCCCTTGTTTGAGAGGTCATTGGGTACTTGTACTGTAACATCTCAAGGCATCTTTTGAAAGAGGATATTCAGCAATAATGACCTAAAGTATGTTGCGTCCCAGCATGCGGTCATGTGCCAGCACACAGTGCATTGAAGATTTGGTGTTTTGGTTGAAAGAGGACATTCTTGCAACTTGAACAAACTTCAACAAAATGAAAATCAGGTTTAAGGAGGATATCCAGCATGTGTTGCAGAGCTACAAGTAATAATCCGTAATCAGCTCCTAATGCTTTTAGTTCTGTTTTTTATCATTATGTTGAACTTGCTGTTAGTTTGTATAGATGCAGTTGTCTGTTTGCTCTCCAGGTGTGTCTAATAGCCATTAGTCAATAGTCAGCATCATGTGAGTTGTATTTGTAACAGTTACTCTGTGTGCAGTGGGATGTGCAGGAAAGAGTGCGTGCTTGCCATGTCCTGTGTTTCATGTCAATATAGAAGGGACTGAGGTAGAAAGGGGAGAGCGGAGAGAATGCCATAGGCATCGCTCTGAAGCCTCGGGATTTCATTTTTCTACACTAGAGAGTGATAAGCACAAGGAGGGAGGGTGGGGAGCACGAGAAGGAGGTGGTGAACAAGATGGAGTGCAAGAAAGAGGCCGATCAGGCAGAAAATGTCATCGGCTTGTGAACAGAAAAAGAGGATGACTGTACTGATATTCAACACCATCTCTGGACCCAGACAGTGATGGCAAGAAATAGGGAGGGAGAGATAAAGACAGATGGAGGGGGGGAGAGAGATGGAGATTTCTATCATGTGAGAGGGAGGGGAGTAATAGCAAGGTGAAGGGAGGGAGCAGGAGGACTGACAACACTGATAGCGGCGCCAGAGGCAAGGAGGGACTAAACGGGAGAGGGAGTGGAAAGAAGGAGAGCAGCACAACAGCCTGAATAGAGTGCTGTGTTGAATAACAGTGGAAGAACAAGGAGGACAAAGAGAAGAGATCTGCCAGAGATGCGGAAAAACATCAGCAAAAAGAAGAAAAAAGAATGCAAATGAAGAAGTCACAAAGGACAGAAGCAAAGGGAAAGTCTGGCTGTGTTTTCCTTGCTGGGAGCTGCAAGTTAAGTGCGTTGTGAGTCCTTGCACACAGTCCTTGTTTGTGGGCTTGTGTCCGGACGAAGACAGATGATGACAGCACACCTGTTATTCTGAGATGGCAGATTGTAACAGTTTCTAGCTTGCACGTGTTGGACCGTCTCTGCAGCATTTTGCATACCTGCACAGTGTTTGACCTTCCTTAGTCAGCACGCAGAGAGCGACTGCAGAGAGAAAAAGAGCAAGAAAGGAGAGGGAGGAGAGAAGGAGCGTCTGCTAAGAAAAACACACAGGAAGAGAGAGTGTGTTAAAGTGGAGTAGCAACCGAGGGAGTTGTTGGATTGTGATTAGTGTGCCTGTGCAGTCTGCACAATTCCTAATAATGTCAGACCTGTTCTCTACTGCATGGGGCTCTTCTGGCAGTATAGAGGTAGCCTAAGGATTGGATTTTTCCCAGAAAGCTTGGATCCTTAATCAGCTACTGCTACTTAAACCTTGGTGCCACCCACACTGTTTGATTGGGCTCCAGGACTTAACTGAAGTGGATTTTTTTTTAATGAAATTTTTATTTGCATTATTAAGTGCACCTTCAAATGTTAGTGCTTTAAACCCACTGGAGCAATGGATATGGCAGACAACCTACAAGGATGCTCTGCCCGTGTTCCCAGAGTCGGAGACCTTAAAACAGGAGAGGTTAGAACGGGAGAGGGGGTAAGAATGGTGGAGAGAGACACCCCACTGAGGCTGTCACCTTTCCGTATGCTTCGAGTGCTCGACTCATGCCGGCCTCCGGGAAACCGCATTGGTGAGTCTCATCACTGTCATCTTCTTCAACAAGTTCATCTACATCCTGATTTCATCCTCTGATCAGATTGTTGTTACAATATAGAGTTTGAATTTAGGTAGAAGGTGCATATTTGTGGTGTACATCAATACACGCTATGTGTCTGTATACTTTTATTTGGCTTTGTAGGACATTAAACGAAAGAATGTTAGTAGCTTGATCAAGTGTGATCCAGGTTTTTACTTCATACTTAGACACATATTTATGCAAGTAGAATCTGCTCATCATACATTTTTGAACACCTTAAACCTATTACTGTGAAAATGTGATTTGCTTTGCGTGCCTGCTTAACTTGCAGCGTGTTGGCCCCAAGCAGCGTGCTTATCTACAGGGATTCTATGAACTCCTTAGAGAAGTGAAGAGTCCGACAAGTTCTTCTTTTGAATTTTTTATTCATTTACTTGTCAGCATAGTGACTGCAGTATCTTTGTTCGTGTTGCTCAGGACAAATTCAAAAAGCACGCTGTCCTGCGCTTTAAAAAGAGAACTCTTCGCCTGAGAGCATGAAAGAGAAGTGAAAGGATTCAATTCAAAGCGTAAGCCTACGGTATTATTATTATTATTGGGTAATGTGGATGTGGACGGTAGCTACGAATACTACCTGTTCCCCCCTTGAGCATTCTACTAAATTCAGTGTGTTGCCTTCCCAAGTGAGGGGTTAGGACAAGAAATCCCAATATTTTTGCTATTCCGTGAAGGGCTTTTCAAGTAAATCTTCCTTTACTTCTTTTAATATTCTTTCCGCTGGATTTTCCTTTATTTTTGAAATGTTGCTATCTTGTGCTGGAGATGAATTTTCAACTAAGGAGTATTTGCAGAGCAGAGTGAAGTAAGGACACTCCTAAAAGTAGCCTACTCCCTCCTCTAGACGAACTAGCAGGGAGTCAGCAACCCTAACTAGGCCAGCTTGGCTCCATGTGGGGAGGCAGTGGTAGCTTGTGACATTTACTGTCTGCTCTTAGGCTTCTATGGGAAAGAAACAGAAAGAAACTGCAGAAGATTGAAAAAAAATGTGACTATGAGGAATGTTTAGGACAGAAAGTGTGAAGAATGTAACATAATGGTATGATATTGGAATTTTACTTCCCTGGCCAGATCATCCTGTTTCATCTACCCACATCTGCTTGACTGTTTACATAAACACACAAGATCGGGACCTCTCAGAAAGTGAGAAAGACATGTGACACTCATGATCAGCGATACTTACTCATCATGAGCGTGTGGTTGTGCGTGTATCTGTCAGTAGATATCCCGGCTCAGTTTCTCCAGCCTGTGGTGTCAGTTACCTTCAGTGTAATGTTTCACCACCATGGTTGTGAGGGTTAATTCCTGATTCCTGATACGACAAATGACTTCTCCAATTTTCTTACACAGGTATATCCATTCCCTGTATCCTTGTGTCTGTCTTTGAGACTGCACACTAGACATCAGACTTGGAGGCCCACTAGATGACTACATTTCAGCAATAGCTATCTAGATATTGTGTCTAGGTCATGCAAAATTATGGCTATTTGTCTCTGTACCCCTATCTCATCACTGTAGGAGGTTAGGTTAACAAGCATTTAGAACTTTTATAGAACCTGAAAATTAAATTTAAACTCTTGAGAGCAAGAAACACTGTGTAATTGACTTACAGAAGGTATAATTTCACACTATAGGTATCATTCAGCTTTTAGGTTAATGGGAAACTACAGAGTCAGAGGATTATTTTTAACGCTATGCCCTCTTATTAATTTGATAAAGACTGAATAAAGACCAGTTTAAACCAATTTTAGAAGTACTTATCTGTGCTTTTTTCTATGTATTCCATCTTTTCAAATATTTTTTGGTCCAGAGACCAGCCTGTTTCAAATCCTAATTACATGAAGAGGAGCCTAGAGTAAGCCTCAGATGTTTCACAGCTGACAGACAGCACACTGTAATAAATAGCTTTACCTAACCGGCCCTCAGTTGTTAAATCCCACAGCTGAGGTGTTGCAGTCACTCTGGGGACTCATTTTTCTTTCCACTTCATCAGCTCTTCCAACCAAAACCATCCACCTCACTATCTCCTAATCTTCCCTTGATCTGTCTGTCCTCTGCTGTTGGAAGCTGATGTTTTATGGGTAAACAGTACACGATTGTAAAGAGTGAGCTTTTAACAGCACTCAGCCTATTTCAGTTTCATGAAAAAAAGTTGTCTTTACCAAAACAAACACCAGGGAGACGCATACACACACGTACTGTGTCTGCTGTACATGACCCAGACAAAGAGAGAGCCCTCCACCCTTCCCCCACATTTACTCACACACACAAACTCACATATCATTGAAGTAGACAGTCCTGTCTGCTGCATAGTGACTCATTAATCAGATGGATTCTGGGGCACATGAAGGTGTGTGGTGGTGGTGGGGGGGTTGGCACACAGAGATGGCAGAGCTCCTATTGCACGCAGGGTAATATTGATCTCGTACTTACTCATCTTACCAATACCATTTTATACACTTGTTTTACACCCCTGCGTGGCTGGTGGTACTATTCATCATTTGGGGATTGGGGTCCTACTGTGTCATTCACATAATGGGTGAGTGAAATTTAAGACAGATGTTTTGTTTTCTGGTGACCCCATAGAGAGAGTAGTGAAATGAAATAGGGTGTCATTAAACACAATCTAAAAACCTGCGCTGAGGTATTCATGTCAAGGGACACCCCTCTAGCCTAGCGGGTAGGGCATGCCGCCCTTGTACCAAAGGCACGGCACATCTCCTCTCTCTACCTGCTTTACTGTCTTTTTCTAAGACATAAATCCCTGAAAAAAGTCTTAAGCCTTTGCACGTTTGTGTTTAACAGGCATTGTCCATGAAAATGTGAAGATGGGTTCAGATGGGGAGAGTGACCAAGCATCTGGGACATCCTCTGATGAGGTTCAGAGTCCAGTGAGGGTCCGTATGAGGAACAATCACCATCGGCGCATCTCTAATGAGGTATGATGATCTGGGACTATTTTTTGTTACTTTACACTTAGACCATTCCTTTAATGTCTTATTTCCTTGCATGTACACTTCTCAGTGGTAGCTGGCTCTCAGTTAGTATACACTATACACAGTGTATAATATGATAGACTGTGTATAAAGTGAATAGTGAACACGTGGCATTTGTGTGGTACATTTAAAGGATCTCTTATTCACATTTTCAACCCCATATTTTTAATCTTAGACTCGTTCAAAATAATTATTATTTTACTTGGAAAAGCCTTTAATTAATCCATTGTCTAGAAAGTTGTTTTCACTCCCTTCCCACTCCTGTTAACATAACTCCTTTTTCCTGATTGGCTCCCCCTTGCAAACAGAAGTTTTGAACAGCTGATCTTTGCATCTGTGTCCAAAATGACCGTATTGCCTGATCTCACTTAGTATCATACAAATCATACAAGTGTATTTGGGGCAGTCAGAGTCTTTGATTCATAGGAAATACTTAATATATGCATATCTATAAAGTGACCTCAATATTTTAAATTTTGCCTTTCCTTAATATGAACATCTATCATTGCAACTGTAAATTTATGAGAGAAAAATAGGAAAATATAACAGGCTCCTTTTATTTTCACTAACTTGTGTGTATATGTGAGTGCACCTGTGCTATCTGACAGATAGTGTTGCTGTTTGCTGCTGAATTTCTGAGTGCCCTCATGTCTCGGTCAGTTCTGCGTGTGTCCGTTTGAAGAATCTGCAGAGTGTTTCGCACAGCAGTATTACGGGAAATGCCTCTAGATACAGAGCCTCTCACTGCTGTGAGCAGTGGATGGGACTAATTTAGACCATGTTTACAAGAGAGAGAGAGAGAAAGAAAGAGAGGGAGATGGATTGGCAGTGTGGGAGAGGAAAATGTTGGGGTGAGAGTAATTACGGATGTCGGTGTAATTATTGCAATGACAAAGAAAAGTGAGATCCAGGGGGAATAGGGCTCAGGAGATGATAAGAGAGAAAGTAGAGAAGAGATGGAGGACCAAATGATGGCAGGAGAGAACAAAAAAACAATGTTTTCTCTGAACCACCCCCTCCATTCACCCCTTCCCCCCATCTGCCTTTTCCCCCTCAGGAATCTGTCTATTCCTCTTTTCCTCTGCTCCTGCATCCCCCTCCTCCAACTCTTTTTTCCCCCCTACTCCTTTTCCTAAGTATGTGGATGGCACTCTACCACAGTGCCAGCCCTCTCTCGCTCTATTTCTCTCCCTCTCTCTCTCTCCCTCTCTCTCTCTCTCTCTCTCTCTCTCTCTCAGTGTGTGCAGTCATGTATCAGGTCAGAGACATGCATCGTTGAAAGCGCATGTGTGTGAGTGCATAGAAAAACACATTTAAGGAGGACAATGAGGGAGCTACTAGAGCTGTTCTGCATTGTGAGTACAGGGGCACACATGTTTTGTTTTGTATTTAGATCTTTATTCAGTCTCTACCAGTGAATAAGAGTGCAGGAGTGGCTGTGTCTGTGAACTTTTGTCTATTGTTACCCCTTTGAAAGACAGTGTGGACAGTGAATTTTGTGGGAAGGTCTTTTGTTTTGATCACGAGGTGTCACTTTCATTATAAATTGCATAAATTATCAAATGTTTTGCTTGAAGAAATTTGCAGTCATTTGTATTTATATTTGTAACACTATATATGGTGTTGTAGTGCTTACACGTATTCTTCTCTTTTACGATACAGATTTTAAGTTGAGCTTACAAATGTGCTATCTACAGCTAGTAGGCATTTCCGTGCAAGCGATTGTGGCTCGTGTTTACATTTTCTCACATATACTGCTGCAACATGCAGAGCGTTGCTTTAGGATTTGTCATTTGTCGCCATCCATATGGTTGCTTTTTTCATGTGACATGCATGTTGTGATGTTAGCCAGTCAGTTCAGATAAAACTATTAAAGGCATACAGTCCCTTTACCTCTCATCTTCAGGCATATACGCACTTTAATACCCTCCTATTGCACGGTTACACGTAAACAAACGTATCACTACACATATTCACATTGAGGAAACACACTTGAGGGGTGTTTTGAATGGGTCAGCTAACTACTGCTGCCATGGAAACAGTGTGTGATTGGCACCTTGCCGGTGATCATGTCACAAAAAATTTGCATTCCAGCAAAGACTGGAAGGTGAAAGTTCTTCCAGCGGTTAGAAGCTGTTAATAACACTGAGTCAAATATATGATGATGTTTAATTCCTAAAATTGTATGTAAAATGTGACCGTCTAATGCTAAACACTTCCAGAAGGAGAGGCTGCACTTATCAATTGAAGTCAAAATGAACTACAACGTGAATTAATTTGCAAAAAAGTAAAAGATAAAAATATCAAGTGTGCTTTCATTTTGAAAAAAAAATGCAGATCAGCCTGGAGCCTATCCCAGCTACCAATTATCTTGAAGAGAGACACTCATTTGCATTTACATTCACACCTATGGGCAATATAGACCCTACTAACTGCATGTCTTTGGTCTGTGAGAGGAAGCCGCAGTACCTGGAGAGAACCCACACAGACATTGGGAAAACATGCAAACTCCATGCTAATTGTGCATTATGAAAATGTAGCCAAAACTAGCCAGTAACTTGTTGGAATTTATCCCGACCATATGGTGGTCTTACACTGGCATCTTACTCAGCCATAGCGAGTATAGGTGTTATCCACATCACCATTCATCAGTCATTCACAGCAGCAGATGGCACCTGTTAACCAAAGGTCTGCTCTCATTTGACAAACTCACAGCCAGGAGAGACAGATGGAGCAAGCTGCTTGTGAGTAGACAAGCAACCAAAAATATTAAAAAAAACAAAACAAAACCTTTGATTTGATACCAGATCATAATGATTAATTAAGGTGAGGTAATCAACAAGCTGATAAATGATCAGGGAACGAGATTGATTTAATACACATTTGTATATCTTTTTTTTTGTGACATATCATATCAAACCACATTTGAATATTTTACACTCAGGACTAATGTCTTTATAGTATAATTGTAAATGGAAAAAGGTTTTTAATATTGAAAATCATGTTTCAGTTTCTTCATGTCTCCTTTTCTTCTTCTCTTTAGGACATAAACAAACGTTTGTCTCTCCCGGCTGATATCAGGCTACCAGAGGGCTACTTGGAGAAGTTTGCCATGAACAGCCCGCCCTTTGACAAACCCATGAGCCGCAGGCTACGACGCGCATCGTTGGTCAGTACTTAATTTATCTGTGTGCACATTTGCATCTATATATATGTGTGCAAAGCAGTTGAAGCTAACTGTGCTGGTCTCTGATGTCATTTTGTCATTTTATCTGGGTGTGTGCTTGCCTTTTTTCATGCTGCTTTGTGTAGAAACAAAAGTAATGTAAGCTTTCAATGCCATTGTACACTACTTAAATGCTTGACCAGGGCCATTATTGTCTGAAATGCACACACAGAGCAACGACATAAACATAGACTCACTTTAAACACACACTGGGCTATGCTATAGTGCTTACAATGCCCCAGTAGGGGCATGAATGATAAATTCTGAATTATGCATACAGGCAAAGAGCATTATGGGTATGAATTGGGGTCTGGCAGTGAGAGGAGGGGTTGTTTGGGGAAGAAATAGCATGTATTCATGAATATGCAGCATGTCCTTTTATTGTTCAAGTACCCCTGCTCTGTCACTTGGTTTTTATTTTGGTCACACTTTTTTTTTTTCAAATTACTGTTTTGTTTCTGCCATCGCTCCAACTTTCAAGTTTCCCTTTATACATTACTGCGAGAGTGCGGTGCCCTTTGTTTCACTACACCCACATGCTTGCTTAGTTTTAAAGGGAATTCAGTGTGCTTAGTCAATGCATTACGTTAAAATAGATTACTGAAAGCCTGATATTCTTTGGGAAAATATGAAGGACTCATCCTCCATCAACCGTTTTGCTGTTATTATCAAACAGGTCCATTTGCCCGCCTCAATCTCTCTGCTTGAAGCAATTTAATGACACAGCTTTTCTGCAGGAGGCTCACAGACTTGAAAGCAAAGAGTCTCTGAGGGGAAGTATATGGTATAAGGGTGGAGCAGAAGAAGAGGATAGTCATATATATTAAATGTATAGTGTGCATTTTCTTGGGTTTGCCCAGCTGTGTGGCGCTGTGTATTTTTGGAGTTGTTGTATGTGTGTGATGTAATAGATCAATCAATAATTCAGCAGAAGTGTCAGTCTCATCTGCTGCAGCTCCTCTCCTGACTGGGATTACACCCCAGGACACCTTGGGATGAGCTAGAGAGCACGGAAGAGAAAGGGAAATGCACAAAAGGAGATGAAAAGAGCATTAAAAGGGCTTGAATGATAATATGGCATGGTTTAAAAAGGGCACGGATAACTGAAAAATGCTAAGCAAATGTAAATAAAGACAAATGGAAACATTAGTGCCACTCTGTAGCTGGATTTAGGTTTTATACAAGGAAAACAAGGTTTTGATTGATCCTGAGCACTCTGCTGAGCTTGCAGCCCATGTATTCAGAAGATGCATCACAGCCAGACTGTTTTTGTTCTATTAGTTCTGATTGTTCCTTTATATAGTGTGATGCATCCATGCAAAAGTGTGTTTTTGACCATGCAGTAGTCTGAACATGGTTTGCACAGTATGTACAGTATTTAAATGCTTTGAATTTGTGCTATGAAATGAATTAGCCTGTGAAATTGCAGAAATTCTTCATTCACTCCTCATCTGCTCCTGAAAGAGTTTAAGCACATTTAAAAGGAGCTAAAGATGTTTAAAATAAATGGTTTCACAAGAGATTTAAGTTTAACAAGAGACCATCTTGCGAAGGAATCACATCGGATGCAATGACCCATCGGTACTCAAAGGTATGACATGAGTCCTCAGTGCTTGTGGGTTTTACCACGCCTATCTTTCTTCTCAGCGTTCATTTTGACTGTGGAGTTGTGATGCTATCAAGTCAAAATTTGTCCACAGACAGGCACACAAACACCTCCCAAATTGCTTTAAAAATGCCTTTGTGGTATTTCCTGTTGCAACAAGCAATACCAGTTATTCTGTTATGTCTGGAAAAAATGTTTCTGAGAAAACTGATGTAATAGCCTTCGGGCTGCCTGTGCGCTTGTCATATGTTACGGTAATGTAGATCATGTTTCCGGTATTCGATCGCAGATCCTTGACTCTGAAACCACGTGTTTTGAGCGTCGAATTGTTGCCAGTGTAATGCAAGTGAAGTTGGTATCAGTTTTCGCTCATGGCTGTTGCCCATTGGTAATCAATTATTCACAGCAGTCCAGTGAAACTCGCGAGCGAGATGTCATTTTATCTTAAAGCACAGCACTTAATCATATTATGCAGCACTCACTTCTTTCCACGAACCCATGCAACCTTGCAGCGACAGAACATTGAATTAAAAAAACTTCAATGCCAATTATTATGTCCCTCTCTATTTGCGTATGTTATGTTTTCATTGTAACAAGTCACATATGATACAACTGTCAACTAAAAGGACTGCTAAGTATTGTGCAGTCCTTTGGTTTTCTTTTTTGTTGCTGTTGGCAGGTTTACATGAAAATGGTGACAGTGCAAGTTGGTTTATTGGCCGATTGATTATAGTTCTGAGGAATGGCAGCTTCATGTTAATGAATAGCCTCGTCTTTCTTCCCACCTCTCATTGCCTGCCACCTCTTCTCTTCTCAGAAGGCTATCATTTTAGCTTTCCCTCTAAATACTATAAATCCACCCTCGCTCTCAAACTTAAGCTTTCTTCTAGGTAGCACATAAAGAAACTGTAATTACAAATGAAATATGGATAATTCGATCGATTTCTTTGTCAATAAATATCTTTTTGCAGACATTTCACTTCCTACATTTTTTTTATACTGTGAGTTCATCAGCCTGTATCGCAGCCTGAGACAAGACACTTACACTCACATATTGTTTGGTTTTATCTTACTTCAGTTTTGTCACTAAAACTTGGCCTGACCTAGTTCTGCTGAGTAAGCTCGCTAGAGCGTTGGGAATGAAATGAACCCATTGCCATCAAAAGCATACGCAGGCGCACAAGCACACACATATGAAAAGGATTGTAAGGCACTTGGAGAGTGCTGCTGCACACCGGCAGCAGAGAGGTGGGCCTTTCTGTGTGCAGGCACTCATTAACAAGGCAAGATTTATTATATGATTGTTATTATAGGGGTTAGCTCTGGGGGAGGTGTCAATAAAGTCTGTGTGTGGGGGTGTTTTTTTGTGTTAGATTTACATTTAAGCATAAAGTGTATGCAAGTTATGTATTATATAGTACATGCCCCTGCTTTACATGAAAGCTCATATATCTACTCTGATTGATGTTTTTCTTTCATCTTTTTTTTGAGTTTCAAGGACTGATTTAAATATACAAATATGAATGAATATGTCAGTTAATTAATAACTTTTGCACATTTAAACTCCTGCTTACCCATGTCCACACTGACTTGTCTCAGTGTGTAAGTATGTCATCTTGTATCTGAGCTTATTCAGATGTTGTTTTTTTAGGCATGCCTTTAAAGACATCACATGCTTCAACAGCTAACTTGGTCACCGGAGACCCTCCCCCTCCCTCGCACATGCATACGTACATGCATTGGCCTGGGACTTTATACGACTGTCACAATGGGACAGACTAAATTAAGAGGGCTGAATGTGTTCATTATAATGAATGTAAAGGAAACGTCACACAAGTAGACAAATTATTGAGGAAAAGGGAGAAACAAGTGACAGGGATGAACCCTGACAGACCTTTGGGTATCGCAGCTTGATATAGCGACATCCATCCATTATTCATGACTTCAGAACCCATGAGCGACATTCATTATACAGCTAAACATGTATAACGGAACTCTGGTTTATTTCAGTTATCATTCTGCATTGTTTACCTTTCACATTTTTATATTCTATAAAAATGTTTAGATATAAAAATGTAGTTGCCATATTTGATTATCTTTGCTACACTGACACCTTGTGGCCAAAAAGTATATGTGCATCTTTAAATTACATCACACCTTACCAGTAATGACAGTTAAAGAGCCTTTGAAGAGATGCAGATTTCTAGATAAATGTTGAAGTTTTTACCTTTTCCTTCGAAATTATTATATCTGCAGACTGTTGTTCAAGATGAATCACACTCAAAATACAAAATAATCCTAAAAATTGCTCAACTAGCCCGGTAATTTGCACACATTACTGGATAAAAAAAATAGGCCCGGTGACTCAGAAACCTGCAATTGTCGGAGAGATTTCAAAAGTAGTGAGGCTGACAGTTAGATTAAATATGATGCAGTGTCCGATCAGGCTGTACAAAAGCAAGATTTGAACTGTCATTGCCAGCCTCCTCAAACGCCTTCTTTCTGTCCTCCACAGTCTGAGATCGGCTTTGGGAAACTTGAAACCTACATCAAACTGGACAAACTAGGAGAGGTGAGGTCAATAAAGAGCCACCAGCAGAGGCAACACAATGCCCACAAAGTGTTCATCCACTTTATTTTACTCATTCATTTACTGTTTTTTACATCTCTGCAGGGGACCTATGCGACAGTATTTAAGGGGCGAAGTAAGTTAACAGATAATTTGGTCGCCCTGAAAGAGATCCGCCTAGAGCACGAGGAGGGCGCGCCCTGCACCGCTATCCGAGAAGGTACTGAACAATAGTTGTGATTTGGAAGCACACACCTCCAAAGTCAACATGGCACACTTGTACATACAGACAAAAACTTGACAAAGTGCCTTGTAGCGCCGTGGGCTCTAACTGAAGTATGAGCTGTGTTACGTCTCACAGCTTGTCTCTGTTTGACTGACAGTGTCTAATCTGTCTTCTCCTCCAGTGTCTCTACTGAAAGACTTGAAGCACGCCAATATTGTCACTCTCCATGACATTATCCACACTGACAAGTGCCTAACACTCGTGTTTGAGTATCTGGTGAGTGTCACTTTGTTTTTAATGTGCGAGTTACATGAAACCAGAAACTACAGATAAGCACTTTCTTTCTTTCTCATCAGGAAAAAGACCTGAAGCAATATATGGACGACTGCGGGAGCATCATGAGCGTTCACAATGTTAAGGTAATCTAGAGTAATACAAGCAGGCTGTATCGAAAAATGGAAAATGTGTCTGGTGGTTGATTGTGTTGTTTGCATCCTCTTCTCTCCACATCAGATCTTCTTATTTCAGCTTTTAAGAGGTCTGGCGTACTGCCACAGGAGGAAGGTCCTCCATAGAGACCTGAAACCCCAGAACCTGCTCATCAATGAAAAAGGAGAGCTCAAACTGGCAGACTTTGGTATGTCACCTTTGTCATTAACTTAAAGAGCGGAACATCAGTTTTGTATAATATGCTGAAAGTTCCTTTATTGCTTAGTTTTCTAAGGTGCTCACAAACTCATTACTTAAAATATTATTTTTTGTCTCATTTAAATTATTTCACTGTTCAAAGGTAGGATCAAAAAACATGTGGACAAGGATACTTAAACATGTGGACTGAAGGAGCTGGGGATGGGTCAATCCCCGGCTCCTCCAGTCCACATGTTTAAGTATCCTTGGTCAAGATATTTAGGCAAGATGGATCCATCAGAGAGTGAGATAAAAGTGTGTGTGTTTTTTACAACCCAGTAGCCTTTATATGTATACCCTATCCCACAAAAAGTAGGAGTCCCACTAGCAACTCCTAAAGGTCATGCTACTCAATACAACATAGTTTGGAGTAATCACCCAACACTCCCCTCCTTTGGTACAAGTTGTAACATGACATTTCATTAATTTCATGTCACTTCATATGGAAGCTAGCTTTATGCATGATCTTTTTTCAGGTATTGTGCAACTTATTTGTGCCTGGTACTATTCTGCCTGTCTGTATTTTGAGTTTCTGTTCTCCTTAATGTATGTATTCATTATATTTTATGCATTTTAAAGGCCCATCTTTGTGCATAGCAAATTAGATTTGATTATAAAAGCTTTGTACTTTATAAAAATAACCAATAAATGTGTAAGGTTAAAAAAATGTAACAAGAATTGATCTATATCATAGAACATTAGCAGATTAGCACAAAACTTTAAAGTTCATCAACTACTACACTATGCAAAGGTGAAAAGCTGTTACAGAGTCTGGATAAGACATCTTCTTCATGTTCACAGGTGGTGGCCCACATTACAAAACTGTATTTTTATGAACTAGTCTCACTTTTTAAAATCAGGTTTGGCTCGAGCTAAGTCGGTACCTACGAAGACCTACTCAAATGAAGTTGTGACATTATGGTACCGACCACCAGATGTGCTGCTGGGCTCCACTGAGTACTCTACACCCATTGACATGTGGTGAGCGGACACATTTATCAATAATATTGCCCATTTTCATAGTTTGTGCAGCTGTCACTTCTGAGGTCATTATTCCTGTACCAGCATATTTCAGAGTAGAGTAGTTTCTATCTTTGTCTTTCATCAGCATTTAAATACTTTTTATGGATGTTATGACACAAAGATTGTAGAATTTGGTTAAAAAGGTTCTTTTTTTATATTTATGTATAGAATTGGAGAAAGTTGGATCTTTTTAAATCTTTTGCTTTATGCATTAACTAAAAACAACCTCATTGCAGCTCATTTATAGTTTTACGTCCCCTGGCAGCCTGAATCTGCATAATAGATGACTGAAAACTATAATGTTGTTTCTTGTGTTTTATTCTAATTTATTGTCTTTCTTCCAGGGGTGTGGGCTGCATCTTCTATGAAATGATCACAGGCAGACCTCTCTTCCCTGGATCGACTGTGGAGGATGAGCTTCATCTCATATTCCGCATCCTTGGTGAGACACCAGTGGAATTTGGATGAGCATTTGCTTTTATGTGTGAGTGTACACTGTGTGCATGTGTATATTAAATTATGCTCTTTGTCTTCTCCAGGTACTCCCACAGAAGAGACTTGGCCTGGTATCACCACCAGTGAAGAGTTTAAGACGTACAATTTCCCCCGCTACCACGCAGAACCCCTTGTGAACCACGCACCCAGGTATAAAGAACTAGTGGAGGCCTGCGTGTGCAGATTAAGATTTCTGGAGGAAAACATAATGACCATTTGGAAACAGTGGAAACACCAAATTTCTGTGCAGCTTTTGATTTCCCTGGCACTCCTCTCGGTTCTTTCTCACTTTCCATCCACTCTTAATTTTTTTCTCTGCTTTCTGTCACACAGGATAGACAATGAAGGTCATGACTTGCTGTCAAAGCTCTTACAGGTAAAGAACATAATTAATTACAATTATCTGTCATTTACAGATCATGTACACCATAATGATTTTGTCTCTACGTGTCCCTAGTTTGAGGCAAAGAAGCGGATATTGGCCGAGGATTCTCTCAGACACTCTTATTTCAAATGTCTTGGGGAACAGGTTCAGACTCTGGCTGACAGTAAGTACATGCATTTAATATTCACATTTATTGCACAAACACTGTCCCACCTGACCTTTGTTGCTTGTTTTTCTTTTTTCTTTTTTTAGCTGCATCCATCTTCTCTGTAAAAGGCATTCAGCTCCAGAAAGATCCAGGCAAGAGATCCTCAGTCTACCCAGAGTCATGTAAGTGCTCAAGATTTAAAAAATAAATAAATAAATAAAAGAAAGGAAGGGAAGGGAAGAAATGAGAGAAATCAGGAATCCTCGATAAAAGTATGATACAGGATAGGACTTGCTCCCTGTCTTCCTCCTCTTCTCGCTCTTTTTCCTCTGTGTTTGCTTTTTGTCGTTTCTCATGCCACTGTGTGGTCTATTACCAGGTTCAGCCTTCACCACACACAGATCCCCCAGTTCCAGTATTAACACTGCAATACCATTCACTCAGAAGCAATATTAAATTCATGAATAGTGGAAGCAAATAGCACAATCTTAGCTTGAAATGATAGTTTTGTCTATGACTAACATTAAAGATTTCACATCACTGTGATCTGGTTGCCATGCTAGTGTTACCATTTAAGTCAGCTTCAAGTACAGCAGTACAGAAATGCTAATGTGGCCTTAGATCCATTTTAGAGTATATTTAGCTTTACTGAAGTCCCATCACATATAAATAAACTAGTCCACCAAACCTCCTAAACATGGCTGCTGAAATGCAGCTGGGGAGTGTTGCCTTTGTCTGAGTCTCTATACATTTACTCTGCATACCTGAAGTGCCTTCGACATTTGCTTCGATTTACTTCACTGTTTCTGTCCTTATCACAGTCTCAGTCTGTGTGTGTGTATCTTTGTTTTCCTGCTTTTGTTGCTTCGCTGTCATGTTCTGATAAACTGTCCCTTCTCTTTGGTGCCCATGCTCTCTTCTTCTGCACTGCTCATCTTTTCCTTAATCCTTTCTCTAATCTCCCTTGTGTACCCTACTCCAACTCTTCCGTAACACCTCAATATTCCCAACCTCCCCCCCTTCTCCCTAACCCAAAAAAGCGATGGCCCATAAGCTAGGCTCCGCACCCTCGCAGTACTTCCAGAGAGAGGCAGCCAATCCCAGGGCTCAGAGTCACAATCTCTCCTCTACTTCCACTGGCTGAGTGGCCCCTACTGTTCTGGTAAATACAGTCTCTTTCATGTGTCTGCCTTCCTTTCAGTAATCTTTCTCTCTTTATTTTTTTTGTTTGGCTGTAACCGGGCCTTTTTCCTTTTCTTCTTCTCTGTCAGCGCTGTTCCTTTGCTGCAAACACCACTTTATGTAAGACAGTTGGTGAATTGCATTTAGTTATATCTATCTTCCCTCCCTGCACCCTGTCAACTAAAACAACATATTATTTATTAGCTGTTTCTTCATGTCTATGTTTTGCTTGTTCCTCTTCACATTCAAACCCTGTTCCCACAAGCATTCTTCAGATTTCACTTTTCTAATCCTCTTTTTTTCTCAGAGCAAGCCACTCCTAATATTCATTTGAGGGAATCAAAGGGGCAACAGTTTGTTCATAAGAGCACAGAATGTGATCTGAGAACAGGGAGTCATATGATTTTTTTTTTTGTTTTCCAGTCCTGTTTAGATTTCTGCAGCGAGAGATGTAACGTCTGTAAGTGAGGGTTTTGTGTTGTGGGTTTGTTTGACTTTTGTGTGCAAAAGTCTTTTTAAATTAGCATGGATTTGAGTGTTTTACTGTGCTGTGTGTTATACTTTTGGTAAGTATGATTTAGCTTAAGCAGCATTATGCAAACTGTTTCTTTTTTTATTTATTATATTTCTTCAAATTTCCAGTAGAGAAGTGTCATGAGCAGCAACTATGTCCCCTATGTACACAAAACAAGGTCAATAAAGAAAGGTTTGTCACGTTCAGTGTGAGCTAGGCATTTCCAGCCAACATACACACTCACTGAACCTTTTCAGGCTGACAGGTTGCACATCTAGCCCCTAGGAAACTTGTCAGTCGAGTGGTCAATGCAGAGAAAATGACTGGATGATTTGTAGGTTTGCAATTTAGCAAAATATTTATGTTTATCAACTAGTGAGTGAAAGGTGTAACACATATTGTTCACTGTGTTGTGATTTTTTCTAGACTGATTACCTAGTTGGTTAAGTTTAAGTTGTGTGATTAATCATACTGAAACAAATCGCTGCAGCATTTATGAGAGTTTGTCCAGTGTTTCTGAACCATATTGAATTTATTGTGCGTCGCTGGCATGGAGTGAAATTTACAGTGTTTGAGTGTCCAAATCAAATCCAAATGTTTGTTTGTTTATTTGTTTTTCACATCTTTCTCTCTCTCTTCCCTGTCTTCCTCTTTCTGTCTCTCTCTCTCAGCCCAAGGGAAGAGCAGGAGGCAGAGTGTGCTGTTTTAGTGCCGGCGGGGCCGATGAGATGAGGAGGACAGTGACACGTGGAGCTTGTCTGTCAGACATACATCCACTGACCCTGCCGCCTACACACTGAAGGAGTGACACACACGCA
>VUQG01026670.1:36692-48337 GCA_015106755.1 Etia nguti | reverse complement strand
GCCAAGCTGTCAGTTTTTTTCACCTAATGAGGCCCAGATACAAAGAAATCTATAGATGACTGCACAATTTTGAGTTGTGTACAGACAGCACCTCCTCAGCTCTGTAAAAGGTTACAGGAACTAAGATACTATTATGACAAAGAGCGAGCTCGAGTATGTGAACACTCACTGTGGTTTTCTCCAAGCAGTGCAGCAGGTGGTGGTGCTGGCTCTCTAAAAGAGAGGTAGACTTGCTTAAACGTTTCTCATCCTCAGTGGAACCCTGAAACACACACACACACAAATACAAAAATAAATGTTATGCTACGCTTCCTTGCAGAGAGACAGTAATCAGCTGTGGGAGGTGTGCGACCAACGGCTGCCTCAGTACCTGATCCGAAAGGTTCATCTTGTATGGAAGTTGCTTGAGATGGAGAAGAAGACAAAGGGAGAACACACACAGAGTTTACTAGTGTTTATAGTTCAGTACTCAGAACAGGCTGCTGTCAGGGTTCCAGTCATGCCAATCAGTGGAACATTACTATTCAGACCCAGAGAGGCATTTCTTTTAACATCAACTGAGCCGGCGCATTGATCTGTGCTGGAAGGGAGACTTCTAGCACAACTCGATGCTAATAGATATACAGTATATACAATTGATATAAAAATTTCCACTGTGACATTTCGCCTCCATTTGTGCTGTTACGAAGCCTTGCAGCAGGCGACTCATAATGACTTGTTTTCCATATCCCTTATTTTTGTGTCTGTGTTTACTTGTCTGCGAGTAGGTGCTATTTCTAGTGCTGCAGTTTGGAGGTGAGTCAGAGAATAAGCGGTCTTTCGAGTCTCGGGGAAACTCGCAGATCTCTTAACAAAGTAAAGAGAGCAAGATACGCTTAGCAATTCATCTGCTTATGTGTTCTTTAGTTACAGTGATAATAAATGTTCAAATGTTCTGTTTGTTTTCTTCATGTACACCTTTTCTAAGGTAGCATTTGGAGTTTTTTTGTATACATAAGGATTCTGAATTTATCTGAATCTATTTATCCATCCTCTATGTAGGATTTTTAGAAGAGCCACTACCCAGAAAACACAGATTTTTTCTCTGGGTATATCATTGGCAGAAAAATTGCAAAACTATTCTGCATTCTGCATTATAGCCTCAGCTTGAGCCTGGGAAGACTTTCTCTTCAGTATGTTGCCGAATGCTCTGATTGTACTTGTCAGAATTACGGCGGTGTTTCGCATGCAGACTTTCAATGCATTGCATCAGTTTTCTTCCTAGCAGAATCTGTAATTCAGCTGTTTATAAAAAAACAAAGCCCAAAAAAAGAGAAAAAAGTATTGCCCTGATCCTGCATGCTCCACAGCACCGCCGAGAGGCAAGTAAAACGCCATGTTTGGAAGATTTGTAGTAGCAATTTTCTGTTTGTTAAGCGGCTGGCTGGCAGTGTAAGCAGAGGTTTCTATGCTGAGAGGGTACTTTCTTGCGCTGATGACACTGCGCACCTGTCCTCACGCTGCTTATCTGTGCCTAACACAGCAGTAAAACACAGGTGTTTAGGTCGAGCTATTTCTGCCCTTCTCTATACATGCGACTCAAAGCCCATATCAGCAGTCTGTCTGGAGGCAGCTATGGCTCACAACCCAGGTGGCCACCATACTGTAGAGTGGAAACAGCTTGACCCGCTGGGTGACAAAACACAATGTTTTGCTCGGCATGGTACTGTATGTACTGTTGGTAAATAGCCTCAGTACAATTCAACCCATGTTTGACAGCAATTAAAATTATTGAGCTGGCACAGATCTTTAGCTTTGCTGACTTTAGGCATAAGCAGTCTATTAGCACTTTAATTGGTGCCATTTCAAAATCCATTCTGGCATGTGAGACAATACAAGAAAATATTTAAAACCTAATGAAAGCTTCATTTTTCTGTTTTCTTGCAGTGTTTTTTAACAGACAAGTCAATTACTTTTTTCAATTACTTATTTTTTCCTCTGGCGATCGGTTTACTAGTAAGGTGGTAAAAACCCTAAACAATAATCTTCTTAACTCATTATTCTTTTTTCTTTTTTTTTTTTAATTTTGAAACTGGACCAGGACAGTCTAATGAAGCAGGAAGAATTTTACAGGCAATCAAGTCATAAAAAAATATCCCAAATCTATCAGGATTTGGGATCGTCTCAGAGCTCTGGTTTCTGTTAACACCGTTTAAGAAAAGTGTTAGGAAACCTTTGGTAAAGCAGATTTATCCATCAGTGTTAAATGTGCAGGCAAGCTGTATTCAGGGCCATATGTACTCATGTACAGTGCTGCGAAAAGCTATTTGCCCACTTACCGGTTCCTTATTTATATTTATTACACTTCCATGTTTCAGATCGTCAAACAAATGATAATATTAGAGAAAGGTAACATGAGTAAATACAAAGTGCAGTTTTTAAAGGATGTTTTCATTTATTATTGGAAAAAAGCTACTCGAACTTACCTGGCCCTGTGTGAATTCAGCAATTGCCACTTCTTGTTAAATCATGAGTTAACTGTGATTAACTACAATTTTTGGAAAGCTTACTTCAATCCCTCTAGCCACAGCCACACCTGATTACCGCCAGACAGGTTGAATTGAGAAACCACTTAAAAAACAAATCTATCTGAGAAAGTGAAGTAGGGTAAAAGATTTTTCTTTAGTTCATACCACTGACTAAAAAACAGATGAGAAACAAAGTCATTGACATCTATCAGTCTGAAAAGGGTTATAAAGCCATTTCTAAGGCTTTAGGACTTCAGTGAACCACGATCAGAGCCATTATCCATAAATGGAGAAAACGTGGAACACTGGTGAACTTTCCCAGGAGTGGTCTCCCAAGATTAATCCCAGAGCACATTAATGACTCATCCAGGAGGTCACAAAGAACCCAAAAGAGCATATAAAGAACTACAGACCTCACTTGCCTCAGTTAAGGTCAGAGTTCATAATTCAACACTAAGAAAGAGACAATAACAACCAGCTATTAGGTTTAGAAGGATTGCTTTTTTCCTTGCATTTTATATTCACTGGTGTTATCTTTGTCTAATATTAAAGTTTGTTTGATGATTTGAAACTTGCAAGTGGGACAAATATGCAAAAAAAAAGAAGAACCCAGGAGGGGGCGCAAATCCTTCTTCACAGCACTGTATAAAAGTTACATACATGACTGCTGATAGCATCGCAGTCACCCCTCGTCTGTTCAGGCATGAATGTAAATTAGTTGCGTTATTTCTGCTTGTGCACTGCTGGTACCATCCTGATTTCCACCATTGCCACTGAAGAGAGACAAAGCAACAGAGACACAGAAAGTGAGCGAGCGGGTGGAAGAAGCACTTGTTTTTGTTCTGTGTCAGCCTCGGGCCACTGTAGTGCTTGTGAACCGCAACATTTTTGTGAGGCAAGGAACATCCTTGAGTTGTGTTTACTTTTCCTGCTGCATTGCCCGAAGCTTGTTCCTCAGCTGGGCAGCTGGGCTCAGAGATGCTCGCATTAGAAGTGCCGCTTATAGAATGAGACCACAGATAGCTGCTCTGATGGGATGCTGGCGTAATTAAAAAACAGACAAGGAAGGCTTGTATCTCATGACTTAGTTACCGCAGAGGTCAGGCTTTTTGTCTTGTCAGTTAAAAACAAAACACAACACAACAAATGTAAGCGTGCCAGACCACAATGCAACAGCGAGGTGTCTGTGCTTTAAAGGCAAGGCTTACCGTGAGCTCTAGAGCTTCATTAAACAGGCCATTACGCTTGCTGTGGAGGAAGGCACTGGAGCTTCCTGTCTTGGATATTCGTATCCTGGCCAAACGGGCTTTCTACAACAACAGAGAGAGAAAGAAGAGTTACCAGATGTTGGCGAGTGTCTACATCATAACAAGTCTCTGAATGGCGTCATCCTGTCACCCTTCTCGGTTTGAGCTTTAGCACTTTTACATGCTTGATATTTTAGTTATAGATCAAATCAAACATGCTCTACTAAAACATGCACTCTCATCTCCTGTGATGAATTCACTCTGATCTCCAGTGATACTTATGAATGATTTATAGTGACTACACGATTACACATTCCTCGGATTGAAAGTCAGTTATGGTGGGAGCCTGGAGCAGAGCAGGTAAATCCTGGATGAATTAAGCAGCTAAGTGTCATTCTGTATTTAAAGCGGAGAATTCAATTTATCGGGCTGTTTTTGTGCCGCTGTGTTAGCAGTTTTGTATTTAAAAAAAACAAATCAAGAAAGTGTCCATTCCCATAGCACGCCACATCTTTACTCCTGAGCCACTGTGTTAGTGTCGGCTTAAATGCATCTTTAGTTACCCGACTCATGCATCATAGTTAGTGCAAAGTCCACTGTCTCTTTCACTCTTTTTTCCCCCAAGTTGTCAAATAACTTGCGTTAGACAGTCGGCTTCAGACAAAAACAACAACAAGAAGAGATGCAATACACGGAGGAATGGATATACTGTGGTGCTTGCAGGGAGTTCTTGCACAGCTTTGACACAGAGGAGAAATTCTACTCCAACATAATGATTTTTGATGTATTGTGTCTCTTACCGTGTGTGTGTGTTTGTGTGCAAACATGTCCAAGTGCACATCAGCTTGTGTATCCAGGGGTATGAGAAAATATGAGTGTCAGTAAATCTCTCAGTTACCAGAACAACTGCTTTTACTGAACAGTGTAATGTGAGTCACTCACTCCTCTAAGGTCTTCCATTTTCACATAAAAGCCAGGAGTTGGGTTTAAAACTCGGTGTAGCTACAAAGCGCCTGCTTTCGGTTGCATTCCTTTCCTGCATTTTAAAGCAAAATGATGGATTTATTGAAGAGACATTCTTCGAAGGATAATGCGAGCTGTTTAAGTGAAGAGCTCGTTTTGTAGGGGCGGGGTGGGGGCTTACGCACCGCTGGGGAATTAATTGAGTATGCAGATGTATGTTTGCTTATCGCTGTGCGCTTATGCATGCACGTCTCGTCTTCATAGGAGAATTTCCATACATATACATGCAAACCTTATACTGTGGAGCACCAGTAGGAATACCTGGCTCGGTAAGAGAATGCTAATGAATGGTAATTTAAGCTCATCCCCCAGACTTTAGTTTCATTTAAAACACAGTAATGTATTTTTGACCTGCAGAAAGCTCATGCTGTGATTTGGCAATCTAAAACGAGGCAAGGGTAATAAACATGTGGGAGTGCACGTGAACACACACATGCAAAGCAACCAACCTGCACTTTGGCATCTATAGCACAGCTCCTTTTAAACTGTTTATTTTCTCCTGTTCTCCTTCATGATTATCTTTCTCTCGCTTTCTCTCTGTCATCCTTCTTCCGGCTCTCCTTGACAAGTTTTCCTCACTCTCTTTGTGCCCTCTCTGTACATTTGTGCTGGCACAGCATTCCCACAGGCCTTTAGAATAACCCTTCTTTATGTTCAGGTATTGTACTTTGCCAGTGGTACCGTCTCTCTAGGGTGACCATGCAAACCGAAGGCCTGATATTGTGGCAGTGGTTGCCAGGCACTGCAGGGCTAATAGAGGGGATGTTGAGAGCTTGTCCCGCTAGATTGAATCTGCTTTTTCAGGCCCCTGATAGATTCCCAGGGCCTCTGGGACCTGGGCACTTGTGTCTAGGCTCATCTGTGCTTTCAGGTAGAGTCAGGGCACAACAGATTGAGCCTGAATTGCTGTTGAAGCACCACTGAGAACACAGAGTGCCAAAAAGGCAATGGATAGAGTGTCCTCGTTAACACCAGCATATTGCAATGTGGAGTATTAAATAGCCAAAAATATCAGCGTTGCACAGAAACATAGACAATCACACCATAAATACAATACAAATAAGCATGCTTAGTGACATGAAAGAGAATAAACTCTCTGACAGTGAAAATACTTTGGAGCACAGGTTCACACAAACAACAGTTTTCAATGCAAAACATGTCTGTCTGCTGCACAATTAAATGATAGGTCCCTGATGACCATTATAAAAACGCACGATTGGTAAACAAATAATGGAGAGTCTGAACTCATGCAGTCTGTCTCATAAAGAGATTACTGCAATTTTAGAGCCCTTGTTTGAAGAAATATCCATGAATGCATCCTGCAGGAAGAGTTAGAAGTTTAGCTCGTGGCCTACTAAGATGCTAATTCCAAAACATGACTCTGCCCATTTCCAATGGCTGCAAGGTTCTTGAAATTTCTTGACATTTTTATTTTCTTCATTGTTAGCTGGAGGGCGATGTCAGTGTCTATAGGAGTGACCAGCCTTGTGACACAGTTTACAAGCCACGGAGGGACAATTGTTATCAGTGGTAGTAAAGAGCAAGGACCAAACCTCTATCTAAACAGAGGCAGATACACGTACATGGTGGTTAATGTGCAGTAACTGACATGCTACCTAGTCCCGAGACTGCAAAATGACCCAAGCAGGAAAATCTTTCTAGGTGCATGTTGGTTTAGAGCAAAGTTTAGGAAGCTATGGTGCAGGTTGTGTGTTATTGTCTGTCAGTCATGCAGGCCTTAGCAGGAAAACGAAGGCTTTTATCCAGCGACCGTAGCGATTATGTCTAGCAGGCTGCTATGTGGCTTTTAGTCAGTGTAACCATCTATATACGAAAAACCCTTTTGCTCTATGCAAATATGGTTTAAAACGAAATAATTTGATTTGACTCTGTGGAAACAGGTTATCCATCTTTGCAGACAGCAAATATGTAGCATTCAGAGGGATTAATGCACAGACAGTGGGTGCTGTTGTGAAACCAAAAAAGTATAAGCTATAAACTTCTCATGCGATTTACAGAGCAGATACGTTCGCTGTGGTAGACAAAACACAATTTAATTCCACTTTAACTTTAAATGTATCAACCCAGGGAAAACAGTAGCTTTCAGAAATCCAACATATTTTAACACTTGCCAGAATACTGATGCTCAATACTGCTGACTGAAAGAGTCCAGATGTTTCCACACACCCAGAGGCCAATAAACTGATCCAAGCACCCTTTTTTACTCTTTGTTTTCCTCCTTTTTGCCACAGAGCCCCAATTTAGGATCAATCACACTTTAAAGATTATAGTTATGGATGCAAGCCAGCAAAACGCTCCATTTTACACAATTTGTTGCCAGCTGACGGATCTAACCTGGCATATCCTCAAATGATTAAAAAACGCTGCATATCCACTCAGCACCCGTGAAATGCTCCACTGAGCAGTGCCAGGACATTTTTCAGAAGTTCGTCTTTTGCTTGAATGTGAAAGTTAAAAAATTCATGGCACCTTGTGAGTTACAGCCTTGCTAGACTGCCTGTATAGTAACTGGCTAAGTGAAAAGTGGAGCAATCGAGCTATGAGACTAGATTAGGTTCTGCCTCAGGCCAGCCTTGGAACCATGCAAGTGAAAAAGGAGACCATCTGATGAGGAAGCGCACACACACACACACACACACACACGTATATATATATATAAATAACTGTGTAAGAGTCTTATTCTGTTTTGCAGCTGCCACTCATCTTAAGAGTTGCCTTTATACATGCTGACATTCCTGCCACAAGGAAAGAAGTCCTTTACTTCCTCTGAGGTATGTTGCTGTATGATAACATATACGCAAAGAGGAAAAGCAACAGAGACAAATACAGCAAGAGAGCCAGAGAGCAAATAGATGTGAAATTTAGAAAAAAAAACAACCCTGACTGTTAGAAAATCCATTTGGGACTCGGTAGAGACGGGACACTCCGGACAATCGGGAGATTGATTCCAAGGAAATCGAGTCCTGTGATAGCTCTAGCCCCCAGATATCTGTAGCAAAGACAGCTTAACCTCAGACTAACACTACTCAGAGACAAAATACCTTTGCTAAGCCCGGATTACCGCCTCTTTATAAAGAAACGTACGGCTCCACTCTACAGGCTGCTGTGATGCTGATGTTTTTTTTTTCTTTTTTTTTATTAAGGACATAATTCACAACAGCACTCTTGACCTCCTCGGTGAAGTCTCCCATCAGCATTGGTCTGTCTTCTTGCAACGTGCAGACGACTTTATTGATTGTCTAGAAGGGCAAAACACTCTCAGCCAGAAGTCATCTCCACCTTTTGACTTCAACCTTCTGAGTGCGGGCTAAAAACAATAGTGAGATGATTTAGACTACAGGGAGTGGGAGCCAGCAGGAGGGAGTGAGTGAGTGGGACGTTTTTGTTTTGTTTCTGCCATGTTAGCCTGAAGCCAGTTTAATACTCGTAAACTGCAACGTAGAAATTTTACTACCCACTAAGTTTGAAGACAGCTGGTTCAACTTGAACTACTTTGCAGCCAAAGTGATAAAACACAGAAAAAAACCCTGAAATGTCACAGAAACAGGGATAATACTGGAGAAACAAACATTGGGAATCTCATTTACATAAAAGCATTTTTTAATATTATGAACAAAAAAATTGTTAATGTCACTAATCCTCATAAACTGCTTGAAATAATCACACAAGGTTTCATTCTATTGACTTTCTATACATTTAATTTGGTATTTTGAGTATAGTAGCTTTGTAGTAGCTTTTATAGTAAGTATAGTATGTAAGCATTAACTGGCTTCATTTGACAGGAAGTAGGGAGATAATATTCACAGAGCCACGGGGGAATCTAGGAGAATACCAAGGGTACCAAGGGTACATTTAAAAGTTAAGCTAGTTTAATTCCTTTGTTCTTTTTCCATTCTGTGTCACTTGCCCTTTATGTTTCTTCATTTAAACCTTCCCCTCTTTCAGGCATGTTATATCTGAAATTGTAATTTGTCCTACCTAAGGATACTAATACCTTTATGCAAATAATCCCAGAGAAGAACTAATGCAACCATTGCAGACCGGACTCTTTTTTTTGATCCCGTTAGGAGACGACTGAAAACCGATGCAGAACAGAAACAGTGACACTGGAGACTAGAGGGAGGCAGAATAGATAAGCTAATGTCTGTGTCTCAGCTGTGCAGCTGTGTGCTTCCTCTGGCCACATACAGCAACTAGTGGCATCCTCATGCATCTTTGCTTTGTGCGGTAAGATAGATCAGGGGCTGTCTCTCTGCCACCACCCAGATGGATGGCTAATTGTAATGGGAGCCCAGAACAGCTAACAATTAGACTCGAATGAAGATGGATGTGAACAGGGGGGGTATGACAAGAGCAAAAAAGCACCTAGATTTGGGGGGGCAGAAGGCGGAGAAAGATACGAAGAGGAAAGCACATGCTAGAAAATGCACTTCCTCTCCTTAATAATTCCTCCTCCTCCCTGTTCCCCCATCTGCTCTCTCCTAGTCGTTTAAGTACTGTAAAAGCTAATCTCAAATGGCTATCCTATTTTACTCTCAGTTAAACATAGCCTTATTCTAAGAAATGATCTGAGGAAGAACAGATTTTCTGTGAAACATAACCATTTGCTGATAATAAATGTGGAGGAAAGGACATTTTGCTATAGTAAATGACCAGTAACACTTGCTAAATGGTTGGTTAAATGACAGAGAAGGTCATATGTCATTTGCAGTAAAGAACACTACATGTTACATAGATGGCAGTAATAGGCTATTAAAGGATATGGCATGCATAAGTAATTAATGGCTCTGGTTGGACATTAGAAATCAGACTTGTGAAAGGCAGTGACAGAGTAGTCTATACAATGAGAATTATTCATCATCTGCTGAGGATAACATCTTTATTAAGTGACAGATGGCTCGATGGCAATCTAATGTGCAATGTGCAGAAAACATGTCAGTACCAGTTCTTAAAAAGGTCAGTAAAATCCTGAGTTGCTACAGCTTATCACCAGGTTGCCAACGATGCTGTCATCGGGTTTGTAAGCTCTTATATTTTTTAGCACTTAACTTAAACTGGAAATGCCTTTCCTTCACTTCTGATCTATCTAATCATGTATACAGTTACAGAGATTGATGCTCATATTAAACATAAATGGCCAGAGTTTCAAATAATTAGGTCAGCGTATATACATGAATATACCTTTTATTAGAGCTTTATTCTACATGCCTCATTCACCCATTCATACAAGCACACCTAAGTGCTTTCTAACTTACATTAACACGCATTCATACTCTGATGCTGCATCGAAGAGCAACTTGGGGTTGGTATTTTGCCCAAGGAGACTTTGGCATGCAGACTGGAGCAGCCAGGGATTGAACGACCAGCCTCCCAATTAGTAGATGACCTGCTCTAGCTCCTAAGCTACAGGCATCCCGATCGAGTCCGAGAATAAATATATTCAACTGGAAATGAGTATAATACATTGATATTGAAGCACAGCTGAGCGCTGGGCAATTGAAATGTAAACCTTACTGCTGTCAAAGGACCTGTCAGAGAACCACAAAATTTATTACAGCCTATATACCTAATTTCACTGTGCAAGCAACTGTACAGTGACAATAAAAAGTTCTAAGTTCTAAGTTCTATAGGCCTTAAAATATCTGTTGTGGATTTTTAAGTGATGTAACCAATGACAGCAAAGATACGCAACTTTAAACAACAAATGTCACCTTCACAGGGGTGCAGTGAAAAACCCAAAGCATAACATTAGGATTTATGGCATTGGACACATGTTTTATATGAAATTTTATCTGATGCTTGAAATTCTTGAATCTGGTGTGAAGATCTGCATTGCCTTTCTATAGAATGTTTAAAAAGGAAGGCAGGAAAGGCTGCCTTGCTTAACGACTATTTGGGAACGTGAAATCATTTCAACAACATCTCCCACTAAAGCTCGCACAATATGTAATTCAGGAGATACTCCATTGATTTTGAGAACAAAAGCTTAAATGCTAAGCAACACTTAATCCCATGCGATAATTAAAGGCAGGGATGGTGCAGACTGCATCTCCTAAATGCTCCAAAAAAAACCCAAAAATCACATTTGCAAATCTATCATCATCTTTGGCACTTAGACCTTGATTTTACCATAGTAATAACTCTCTCGAGGATTAAAGCATCCAGGTGCAATATCATTATGAAAGCACTGATAAGACTTTTTAGTCATGCTGTTATAAAAAGGAGAAAAGCTATCTATGGGATGTAGGGGTGCTTGAGCAAATCGCTGACCTCACGACAGGCAAGCCAAAGAGATATTCGAGTGCCTGAAGGAGTCATTTAGTACTAGTTAATGAGAACAGCACTGTCATGCTACAGTGGTTTGTTGGTGGGTACTTGAAGAGTTATGGGGGTCTTGTACTGGGTGATGTTCGGGACACTGCACCACACTGCAGCTCAGAGAACAGCTAAGGTCACTCAGATTAACGCCTGACAGGAAGTATGGCTTTTGCACCCAGACATGCACCTATATGCATGCAGATGTGGATGTGCACATATGCAGACAGACATACACCTTCCTTCCAGCAAGCATCTCATCTGGGTAATAGCTATTTCAGGAAAGAACACAGCATTGGGACAAACACTGCCTCCAGCTCTACCCTCTGCCTATGCTCCCTCTGCTTCCCCTGCTCAACCCTTCCCTCTGGCCTTCCTCCTCACTGCTCCTCTGCTCTTTCTCTTTTCCCCACCTATACATTTCATCCTCTTAAACTGCTTTTCGGGCTAATTTTCCGACTTTTCAGCCATCCTTCTATCCTCTCTTTGTCTCTTTTCATCCTTGCACCTGCGGTCATGTCACCACGGAGGC
>VUQG01026670.1:20048-36672 GCA_015106755.1 Etia nguti | reverse complement strand
TTGCTCATCAGACAAGGTTACAGTTAGCTAAGACTGGGCGGTGGGCAGCCCACAGTTGCAGAACTTTAAACAGATTTAGAGAATGTGTGCTGAGATGGATTGCATTAATCACAGAGAGGGTGAGAGAAAACGGGGGACAGGGAGGAGGGGTTAGTGGTAATGGATGGAGGCAGGGGAGTAGAGATGAGTGAAAAGGTCTAACAAATAAGTGAAGGGTGTGAGGGAAAAAGCCTTAGTTGGAGAGGTGTGAATGGCAGTGATGAGAGAAAGGAATGGACTCTGAAAATATGTGTCAGTGTGTGTACTGTATGTTTGCCAGCTCCAAATAAACCCACTATCTATCTCAGGGGAACAGAAATGGTCAGGTTTGCCCGCAAACTATGATTACTGGCCCAGTTTTGTTTGTGCGCCAACCAATGCTGCTACCCAGTCTCGCTCATGGACACGGCACATCGTGATTTTATAAAGGTCTAAAGGCTCGACTATTCACTGGAAGGAAGACAGGATCTTTAAACCATCTACCGTTTAAGTTTCCATAATCCCGTTATAAATCTGTGTCTGAGTGTGTTTTTTATTGCTATACTTACAAGGGTGAAATCTCACAAGGACGGACTGAAAGAGAAAATTATGCAAAGAGGGGAAATTGCTGATATTCACTTCTCTGACAGGCTATCTTAGGATTTAGGATTGGGCTTTTGGATGAGGTTTGAGTAATGATAACATTTAGCTTGTGGATTTAAAGGACTACTTTGGTTTGAGGGAACTGATATTTTACATAATAACAGCGCTTCCTAGGTGAACATAAAATTAATGCAGGCCATGGATATCTAGGGGGCAATGAAAAAACTCATTAACGTGGCTTTAAAACCTCTGAAAATCTTGCCTTTTCACCCTCAAATTACTTTAATATTGATAATTCAAATACACAAAAAGTCAAACAATCTTTGTCTTTAGGACCGAATGTTTGTGATTTGATCAGATTTGTTTCACATTGGGAGCAAAATTCACCAACTGTAAGGTGTTTAATTTTCACTCTGGTGTCACTATTCATAATAACAATAATATTTTATGAAAGTTTTACACTGTAAGTTGCAGCCAGAGCCTTTATTTATGTTAATAAATCTCATTCTAATGCAGAAGTTTGGCGTTAGAGATGGAAAATCATTTTTGTCTGGTGTTTATATAATCGATCTGTTAATGCTGCCATAATAAATGTGGTTATTAATGATACATCCAAGTGAATAACACTTCGCAGAGTTTAAACAAAGGCAACATCAAAGTTATTCTTATCATTGGTTACAACGGCCATTATTAAAAACCTTAAAAATGTAAACTGATTTAAAAGTTTTCTTTAATTGATTCTTTTCCCAGGCAGAGAAATAAATCCCTTTGGAATTGTGTCAGGAACTGCATCTGGCATAAAAATCTGCCAAATCTGCTACGGTGACGAATCCTTCTGAATAAAGGAGCAGGCAAAAATCTCTAAATGTTTTCACACATTTGCCCCTTTGTTTGGACTCCAGCCACGATCCTTTCTATGCGCTACCTATTAAAGTACATGTGAGAATGCAAAAGGCCAGTGTTGTCAGATCAGATGCTAAACAGTCCTTAACCTTCTAGTCCCCTAACATAAACTCCATGTAATGTCCCATTGTGCTGATTTGAGCTGATGTGAGAATAGCGCAGTAATTGACCAGGAGCGAGCGGTCGCCCTGTGTCTCTTGTCATTCTCATGCTCTGCTGAGGCAGTCTAATCCAAACCTGGCTGACACATCCTATCTGTCAGCGTGCTTCATGTGAGAAAAGAAAAATCCAGACAATGTCCTATTCTGATTCTTGCAGCATTTCATGCGTCACAACAGCGTACATCACCATTACACCTGTCGAAAGGGTTTGCAAAGTAACGTTTGGAGCCAGAGCCTAACTTTGCTGTCGATGGGATCGCTGCGAAATTTGTAAAGTCAAGATTATTACAGTCACGTTTGTTTGGCCAGTCTCGCACGTTTTCACTCAGCAGCACTGCGGCTGTCCTGAGGGAAAATTTTGCAGTGGCTGTTCGAGACCTCTGAGTTAATGAGGGATATTATACCAGATGTTCCAAAACTGTTTTCTGACCCTAGGTGGCTTATGAAATTGGCCTACATATGGCTACCATATTAAATACACTCAACAACCTTAGCCTGTCCACAGATCAATTATGAAAGTCAGAAACTTGGCTTTGCTACATTTATTTAAAAGAAGAAAAAAAAAATATTTGTGGAGAGGAATCGAAGAGAGAGTGACAGACATGTTTCCCCAGAGGATGCTTGCGACTGTGGGTGGCTGAACTCCTCGCTCCAGGAAAAACAGCTACAAACATCCAAGTGGCAACACAGAAAAGAAGTTGTGCTGTGACTGGACTCTAAAAATGAAATGACTCATAAAACAATTTGGCCTGCTCTTTACCAGACAAACTTACTCCTAGGGCTATCAAAACTGAAAAAGTATAACCCCTTCTCTTTCATAATTTATCATGATATACAGCAAAGGCCACACTGCCATGTGGGAAATGACAGTGGAGTTTAAATCAAATACGGGACGTTCTGGTAACATAAAGGTAAATAAATACAGCTTTGGGGGGGAAAAAAAAGCTTCACGGGACTGAAATGCTTTGTATAAGATTTAGGAGAGGGTAATTTTATCCAGTGCAAGGGGGTCACTGACCTGCAGGAGCATGAGAATATCTGCTTAATGTTGCACAAAAAGACGAGTGAAGATATAAATACTCTGGAGGAAAGAATCCCCCCAAAGTGAATCTATTTATTAAGTTAATGGAGAATTTCAGTTTGCATATCAGACAGACTATTAAAGTTTGACAATACTCACTGGGAACTGTGGGTACCGCATACTACTGCTAATGTGAAAATACTGTCAGTCAATGTAGATTATACAAACACGTTAATCTTAAAGGGATGACCTGAACCCTGTGGAGTCCTCCCCTCCTCTGAGGGGTGAGAGAGATGTCAGAGCTCCCCTGTGGGCTGGAGGTCTGGCGATCCAACCCTCTGGGGCCCCGCTGAAGAGGAATAAAACTGTGTTCACCTGTACCTTCTGCGCCCGCCGCTTGTCTGCTCTCTGGTTCTGGTGATAGATGCGGCTAAAGTTGGACACGATGACAGGGACAGGCAGGGCAATTACCAGCACCCCGCTCAGAGAGCAGATTGAACCAAAAATCTTCCCTGCAATCGTCTTAGGAACCATGTCTCCGTACCTGCGAAAAGTGACAAGGAGAAAGAGATAATTAATTTAGTAAAACACCATAGATTTAATAAAATCTATCTGCGGTAGCTCAACTTTCTAGTCAAGCACAGCCGACTTGAGGTCATTCATTCAAATCCCACAGAAGCACATGCTACTGTATTTCATGTTCAATTTATTTTAATTTGCCGGCTATTCATTCTTCCACTGCTTTCATCTACTTTAAAGGCTTCTCTATGCTGCATGTATCAATGCCCACCAGAACAAGACTTGGCCTGCTGACTCTATTCCACCCGAAGGGAGAAAAAGAGATGCTCCAACCAAACCTCGTCTGTCACTGAACGGCACAGTAAAGTCCACTGACTCATTCACTGAGAGCAGATACTATTAACCTTTAGAGAGGAGAAAGAGGAGGACACTGTATGCCGGGGACATTTCCCAAAAGTCATTTAGCCCAATTCAGTCTGAAATATTTGCAAGTCAAAAGCAATTTCATCTTCGGTTCAAAGAGAGACAACACTACAATAACTATATTAAATCTCCCCCTTTTTTTTCCCCCCAATGAAGAAGCCCCGCTGTAAGAATAAAGAATGAAAAAAAATAGAGGATAGAAGAGAATAAATTCAAAAGCTAAAGAAAACACAACTTAAGCTGGGAAAGCAACCTTTATTTTTAATGGTGTTCATTTCTTATTCATGAGTAAAAAGAGCAAGTAATTTGTTCTTGTTTTCCAGCTAAACAACAAGTTTGACTGAATTCATTAGACCTGATCCAGCTAAGCCTACAAATAAAACTTTGAAAAGACTTTTTCGTTATATACAACCTTTATTTATTTGTTTTTCTTTATAGTCAAGAACATGGCATTTGTGGTAAAGCACAGATGAAGATGAAATGGCAAGTCAAGCTATTCCTGTGCCGTAATCACACTAATGTACAGTACTTACACAAAACTGATGCTTAAATACTGTGTGTGCATATGGTCACTAAACCACCCACCAGTACTTTTTATAGACAAGTTTGCTGTAGAGCAACAGGCTAACATTTGAAACTACTGAACATAGTTTATCCAAAGAACATAATACAGTCCCCCCCCCCATAAGCACTTTACTTCCAAAATGTTGCTGGTCAAACTAAATTACACTATAAGTAAGTTAGTCTGAACACATCTGTTCAGTTGCCCATTAATGTCAATTTCTAATCAACCAATCACATGGAAGCAACTCAATGGATTCAGGCATGTAGACGTGGTCTAGACAACCTGCTCTGACTTAAGATCAAAGCGAGGATCAGAAGATAGGGGAAGAAGGGCGATTTAAGTGACTTTGAACTTGTCATGGCTGTTGGTGCCAGATGGGTTGGTCTGAGTATTACAGAAACTGCAGATCTGCTGGGATTTTCCTGCACCAGCATCTCTGGGGTTTACAGAGAATAGTCCGAAAAGACAAAATATCCACCGAGCAGCAGTTCTCTGGGCAAAAATGCCTCGTTGATGCCTGAGGAAATTAGCCAGACTGCTTTGGGCTGATAGGAAGGCAACTACTCTTCTTCTTGTGGCTGTTCCCTTTAGGGGGTTGCCACAGTGAGTCATCTGACTCCATCTCACCCAATGCCTAGCATCCTCCTCTGTCACACCCTCTCTAAGTCCTTCACTACATCCATGAATCTTCTCTGTGGTCTTTCACTTTTCCTCCTACCTGTCAGCTCCATATCAAACATCCTTTGACCAGTATATCCACTATCGCTTCTTTGGCCTTGTCCAAACCATGTCTATTTTCAAATCTTCCTTGCTTCTCTTACTTTGTCTCCAAACCACTCAACCTGAGCTGTGTTATTTCTAATCCTGTCCATCCTGGTCACTCCCAATGAAAATCTAAGCATCAAAAGCTTACCTGCCCATTGGGAAATCAGACCTCAGCATAAGGCAACAATAACTCAACCAACCACTTGTTACAACTAAGTCACGCAGAAGAGCATCTCGGAATGCAGAACATATCAAATCTTGAACGAGAACACCACACTCAATCCCTATTGCTGCTGTGTCATTCGGATGTTAGGGTTAAAATTTTGTGTAAACTACATAAAAGCTTAGATTCAGCCTGCCTAGTATCAGTGGTTCAGGCTGCTGGTGTAATGGTATGGAGGATAGTTTCTTGGTACACTTTGGGCCCCTTAGTGCTTAATGAGCATCATTCAAATGCAATAGCCTTCCCGAGAATTGTTGCTAACCAAGTCCAACCTTTATGACCACAGTGTACCTATCTTCTGATGGATGCTTCCAGGAGGATAACTCGCCAGGTTACAAAGCTCATTGTTGGACAGTTTACTGTACTCAAATTACCTCCACATTGAGAACATTTCAGTCCAATAGAGTACATTTGGGATGTGGAGGAACAGGAGATTCACATAATAGATGTGCAGCTAACAAATCTGCAGCATCTGTGTGATGCTATCGTGTCAATACGGACAAAAATCCAGCCTTGTTGAACACATGCCATGAAGAGTTAAGGCAGTTTTAAAAGCATGGGGACATACCCAGGAATGCTTAACAAATAAAGTGGCCAGTTAATGTACTACTTGTTATGTTACATCTCATCATTACTTAGAGTATTAACTGGAGTCTTTTTACACTGTTGTAAGGGCACTCTTTATACTACAGATAAATACACACAGTGTATTTGTATCATTTTCTGTAAAGTCTATTTTCACTTCGATTACTATTAACAGATAAATTTACACAGATAGTAACAGCACATGGTGCTGATGCAGTTGATGTGTTATGGGACCCTATAGACCCTAGTTAGTCAATTTGTTACTGCTATTAGTCATATACATACACACGTTTTCACACATCAGCTTACTAAAATAAGACAGTCTCTGTAGAAATGCAGTAAAGGGGAAAAGAGTTAGAAGAACCCTGTCAATACCTTTAAAGCACATCCAAGACAGATAATCTACAAAATATAGCCAAATAACTCTCATTACAACAGTCCACTTTGAGAGATCACACACAAAAGCACTAGTTGTTATTTGAGGACTTGCAAAGAGTGCATGGGAGGCTCTTCTAAAATGAACAATAATCTGCTTAAAATGTTGTGCTTATGATAGTCATTTTATAATCTAATGAAACACTTCTGTCGCAGTCTGTTGGTCCGGGGAAGAAAAGCACAGCGGCAATACATATGCGCACATTAACCACAAACACACACAAAAAAAGCCATTCGGTTTATTTCGGCGAGGGAGATGAAATTCAAGATAAAATCTCATACTCATTAGTCACAGATTTCGGCAAAACAAGCCTGATATGAAGCCATTTAAGTTAAGGGATGCTTTTTCATCTACAAAGTCAAGCACTGCCCACACACAGCGATGGTCCACAGCCATAACTGAGAGTATACTTACAGAGAACATTTATCGTCCCTTCCAAGAACTTTAATGGCCTTTCTACCCAAATTAGGCAATAACAATCCTATCAGTGGTACAAAGGCCCTATCACTACACAACATTTCATCTCCTCCCCTCTTCAGAAGATGTTCCCATTAGAAGGAAAGAAAACCTAATCATATTCATCTGCAAGCTTTCTTTAATGGGATCCTATTAGATTTCCTGATAGAGGCCCCTCACTCCTAATACTACAGTCAATTTGCTGCTCCCATTTAGTCAAGCTGGTCTCTCTCTGATGATACCATCATCAGCTATTATATATGCAACAGAAAAAAAAGCTGGGTTTGCACACATTAAAGACAGAGCTTTAATAAGTGCTATGAGAGAACGCACATACTCGCGTGTGCTTGCAATAAACTAAATGCAAATTCTTCCCCTTTGAAGGCCGGGGTCGTTTCTGACTGAGAAAGATGATGCTGAAGTGAGGTGGAGGTAAATTTCTCTCGGAAAAGAAAAAAGATGGATAAACAGTGAGAGGAAGTGATATTTTCTCAACAGATGCTGTGCAGTGAGAAGACTGTCTGATCTGGCCATCAGCTCCCCTGCCGCCCTCTCTGGCTCGTACCACACTCCCACATGTGCACAAACACAAAGAATGATGGGTTTTTCCTGTATGTGCAAATAATCATAGTGTGCATGCGGGATCTGCACATGCACGCACATGAAGCATCTAGGTCAGGCGGGAAGGTCGGTTCTTGGTCTGAATAGTCACGTCCTCTGATAAGAGAACCAGCTCTCTCTGGATTATTAAAGCCTATAAGGGTCGGATGGGAGCTTATTGAGTGGAACTGAGTGCTCTTGTGAAGTTATGTGTGATGGATGGATTATCAGAGATGGTCCGAGGAGTGACAGACACAAAGATTTGTGATGATGGCAGTCCATGTCGTGTCAGGTCAGCGAGCCATAGCTCACAGCCCTTAAATACCTGATAAACTCAACCATTTCTGAAAGTAAGAGATGGCATTAAATAATCACTGTTTATGTAAATGTATACAAACATATGCTTTGTAAAACAGGATTTTTATTGTATGTGTAAACTACATGCACCATAAGCTAAGATTAACTTAGTGAGTGAACTCAGCTGAGATAAAATAAATATTTACAACCGAACTTGTTTTTAATTTGTGGTCCATAAAATGCTTTTACGAACGTGCTGCAAGATTCACATTCCTATTTCTGTGTTTTTATGAGAGGAAGATTCTATCAAAAAAGGGGAAAGTGAGACAAAGAGAAAGATAGAGGGAGACTATGAAATATGAAGCAGTGAGAGATGGGCTTCCACTTAAAGACACACTCCTCTCTAATTGTATAGGTATAGTCTAAGTAATCCTGCCTAAGTAGGTAAATGCACAATCCCTTGTGGTGCATTTACCTCCTTGAAGTGCAGAACTTACCTACAGGAAGCAGTGCATTCATTGTCCATGTGTGTGTATGGGTTTTTGTAAGCCAGTACGCACACATACAGCAGAAAAAGAGAAACATAATTACAAAATGGACCGTGTTCTTGAATGGGTTCCCATCAGGAGATTAAGAATACAGCAAATAAACATTTTGTTTGACACCTCATCATTGGTTATTATGCAACAATGAAAATGCATGACTACATAAAGAAATGATGTTGATTATCGTCCATCAGTCTGTTTGTTAACTGCTTATCTGATTAAAGGTTGCAGGGGCTGAAGTGTAACCCAGCTGACATGAGGGGAGAGGTGGGGTCATATTAAAAATAATAATAACTTTTCCCTCTTTATTATTTGTCATATTTGCACACATCAAAGAAAAATCGTGACCATGTCCCACTGTTTTTAAAAGACAAAATGATTAATCAAGAATTAGATTCTATTATTACCTAATTCTTAAATATTTTAGTATTCCATTGCTTCATTAAATAAAGGATATATTAAAAAAATATGACTTCACAAAGCCTTGATAAGTGATAAAAGTGAACTATTACACATTCCTTTACAGTTTATGTCTGTCTTCCTTCAAATCCAAATGTGTGTCACACAATATGATCAAAATGCTGTTCTATTTCTAATAATATATTCAGTTAAAGTCATTATATCATTCATTATATTCACTGTATCTATAAAGAATGTGTGGGAAGGAGAGTTATTTCATCAAATTTAACAATTCACATTTATAGACAAGCTTCACTATGAAAAACGCCTGTATTACTACAGTGGCCAGAAACGATGATGCCTCATAAATATATCTGTAGGGTTTAGACTTCAATTTTTATTGGGAAACCTGTCACAGGCCAATGAAGCTTAGCACTTTTGGGTTCAACAGAGTGAAAGATTGTTTCTCTAGGTCTCTAACCCTCAACCATCCATCCATCTGTCCTCTCCTCTGACACTTCATGGCCAGTCACTCAGATGGAAGTAACTCTGATGACACACGGCTCTTCAGGGATGGGACAACCATCTATAATCACCCCCACAAATGTCACTGCAGGAAAGCAAGAAATAAGGAGGGGGAGGAACAACACAGGTAGAGGATATAGAAGAGGATGAGAATATGAGTACAGCTAAGACACGAGCGAGTCAACAGAAAGATCAAGAAAGATATAAGGTCAATGTTGATAGACATGAGGTCGGATAGGGCACCGTGGATAAATCTTGAGCCACAGCTCATTTCTTTACATTTTGCTGCTGAGGAGTGAGACTTGTAACTCTTTTAATTTTAAAAGCTGACTTCAAAAAATAGTCGTCCAGGCTCTCTGAAGTTTCGTCAGTTTTTTCTTGGACATTGGCTGCTTTTTCACTCGTTTTCAGTCTAGTCCTCGTACCTGAACATTTTCAGAGGGATTTATTTTTTTCTTTTTTGTTCTTTGTCTGCTAAGCCACTTAACACTGATCTATGAATCATTCAACAAGTACAACAAAGGACAGAAGACGGACAGTAACAGATGTCCTTTACAAAAATCCTCGAACAAAGACCTGACACAGAACCTGAGAGATACATCTGGCCCTTCAGTTGGTCCATCAACTGTTCACTGAAGCGTCATCAGAAATGGTGTCAGTGAAAGGGTGGCTGTCAAAAAGATATTTTAAGGGAGGCAAACAAGGACAAAAGGCTGAAGTATGTCAAATTAAGTGAGTGAGAGTTCAGACTATGTTGAAGAATAAAGATGATCATACCAAATATTTATTTTCAAGCTTGTTGGAATTGTACAAACTGTTTTGCCGTATGCAGTGTCATTCCTTTTATGCTTACACGTTTCAATATATTGCTTAACCTATTTCCCATTTTTATCTCATCATATGAAGAAGAGAGGGGTGTTTCAAGACTTTTGCATTGTACTATATGTTTGGTTAAATAGGCCTCAAAAGACATACCAATGCGGATTAATGAGATTCACTTCAGCTATAATAATTTCACCTCTCCCCTATAACATATTATCACAGGCATGAAAACCAGCTGTGATTCTGATTTGTGGGGGCTGACTAAGATTTATGCAGGAATGACTGCTTCACAAAAGTGCTTATTGAGAAAGATGAGGTGGTTAAAAATAGATGTTCTTTCTAAGGATGATGGTGTTTTGTTTGTAAAGGGCAGCTTCACGATCCTGCGAAGAGTACACTATTTATAAAATGCAGCTTTAAAACTCAAATTATATTCTAGGGAAATAAATGAATAGATAACATACAAATGCTTGAAGCTTAAGTTCAGTGGAAACAAAGGTCTTGTGTGAATAACTGCTCTTTGAATGGCAAGTTAATTGCAGCAATGACCTTGTTTTCAGCTACGGCAAAACATGATTCTTGGAAAGGCTGGAAGAGCTCCTGAGAGCTGCCTTATGGTTATTATAGATTCAAATTTTTAGTACATTTACTGTGATTCCCTTGTTGTTAACAGCTATTTAATATAAATTATGTGCATTAGGAAATGACAGTAGGTTTGCGTGAATGTAACAAACCTGTGCGTTGTAGTTTTGTATTTATTATGCAAATATAATATCATCTTGAGAAAGACTTTCAGCTCCAACTTTAATTGGTCCCATGCTGTATAATTTCATCTGATGGACCCCCGGTGACTGACATGGAGGGCAGCCAGTGCCATCTGCACTAAACATGTCATCATATTCAGTCCAATATTTCATCTTTTGTTACTGCGGCTTTTACTTTGAAGGTTAGTTTATGCCTGTATGGTTTGTATATTCTCTCTCTTTCCAGCTGGCTGTGGTATTTTCACCTGAGCCCTGCTCCCACCTGTGTCTTGTTTTCCAATCAATCCTCAGAGCATAATCCTGTTTACCCCATGTCTTTAATTTTGGACTTCCTACTAAAGGTTCACTTTTTAAACTTTATCTTCATCCGTCTCCATGCCTGGTATTTAGGTCCTCAAATTTTGACATGTACTATGTCTTATCAAAAAAAGAAAAAAAAACTGTGTTCAACAGACTTTTTGAAACAAACTACTGCAAAAAACGATAAGATAAAGCTATCAATAATTGCTTTATTAGGTGGATTACATCTTAAAAGTTATATATCTTAAGAATAGCTTATATTTCTTATATAAATACTACATCATAATGATCAGTGTTCTCTTTCTCACCCACACATAAGACACTACATTTGGGAGCTTATAGAAAAATCCAGTTTCTATATGCCTCACTGTGAGGTAGGGATATAGGTTACTTCCTCATTTAAATTTGCCAAGTGATGAGAAGGAAAGGCGGTAAAGAAACACACAGATAAATTGACAAAGTGAAAGGAATTACTCTCACTGCACTGCACGCAGAGGAGAGGTCATTATCATCACTCACTTCACAACCAATCGTACACTGAATCACCCTGAGGGATCGCTACCATTTCTCTGTAACACACACCCAGTTTGCTACATTATGACTCGGAACAGACCAACTTTGACACTGTGCAGCAGTTCCTCCCTCCATCACATCTCACAGCTTTGTGGTTTGTTTTCTTTCATTTATTTTTACTGCAGCAAAATGAGAATATTCAGATGATTAGTTCAACATTAAATGTTAAACTTCTAAAAAGATTCTTAGCCTGTTTTCTGTTGTTTGCCAACATAGCACTTTATCTATCATTCGGAAAACATCTGTCATGATAGAGTGTACTATCTGTATCATGAAACCAGAACAATGTTGAAGCCAGACAAAGTATGACCCCCGCCCCCCTTCCAATAGCATCAGGTGAGGTTTCCCCCAAAAACAAGCTTCTGCGAAAAAAATACAAATCCACCTAAAACATTTTTGGCTTCCTCTCACTGCACTTATTAAATCCTTATAAATTCTTACTGACCATTAGCATTGTCACGATTCTATAATTTCAAGCATGACACCAATATCATATTATTTTTGATACCATGGGGGGGAATGACAAGAATGTTGTTATTGTACACTTGGTCATCTTACTAATTTACCATACCTGCTTTTCATTACTTGAATAATATTTTAACGCACGGCTAACGCAGCTAATAGTTAAACAGCTAACATTAACGTGTCTGCTGGCCAGGTTAACATTTATGATAACTGTTTAATACTTCAGTGTGTTGTTAAAACACGAGCTTTACTAACCTTTTCAAAGAGACAGACGCTCTGCAAATTTGTTGTGCTACTGCACAAGTGTTGAGCTGCTAGTGAGGGAAGGGGCTGTGTGGCCTGCCTGTCCGCAGCATCAAGTTGTGTGTAAGCTAGAGGAGACAAAGCCGGCAGTGTTTGTATCAATACTTTAATAGAAACTGTTGTAAATGAGTAATAGTAACTGTAAATAAGCATTAATCCAATAAAAGTTTTTAATATAGATTAGTATTTGAGTATGTTTTTGCTAACCTTGCTCAGTACTTACTGTACTTAAAAAAAAAATTTTTTGGCAACAATGCAGAAAGTAAAAACTATGCTACCTGCCATGCAGCAGTCAGTTTCCAAATGACTGATGTACAAAATGACATCAACAGCTAGATTACCTACATTTTTAGGTCTTAGTGAAGACTTCAGGAGACTGAACGGCGTACTTGCAATCATCAGGTGTTGAAAGATGGAGAACATATTTATGCTGTGTTGGTGCAAAGTTAAAGTTTAAAATAAGGTATTTAGTGTTTAACAGGTTGTTATAACATTAGCATTTGTGTTACACAGATGAACTAAGTACTATAAAAATGTGTTCTTAAATTTATTTTTTATGATGTTGAATACCAAGTCCATTTGAAGCTTTTAAGTATCACTTCAGAAATCTACATATAATGATACAAATGCTTCAGAAGAGTACCATTAAACAGTGTGAGTACACATATTTGCCAGGATATCAGTGAATAATAGCCAGGGACCCTGTTACAAGCTCTGCTCATTTATGTGCGAGCTTGTGTGTATGAACGAGTGTGAGAGGCTGTGTATGTGCCCGTCTTTGTAATTAGCGATTACCAGACAGCTATCAACATAACGCTTCAGTGAATCCACTTTCAAGAGTAACCAGGAAGTGCAAACACAATTACCAGAAGAGAAGAAGCATAACAACATTTAAATATGAATTACATCTGAGATAGAAAGAGTCCCAAAGCTTGCACTACTGACTGCCTGCATACTGCCAGATTCACAAAAAAATAGTTCTTCCATTAACACGTTTGTGTAGTGCTTCCATATCTATATGTGATATGCTAATTCTTAGTGTGTACAGCTGGTTATGTACACAGTCATGATAATGGGCATATCTACAAGCATTAAAATACTTCAAAGCCTTGGAGGGCTGATATGAGTGGTTGTATAGATAAAAAAAAATAGTAATGTCTGCTGATAATTGAAAGAGAAGCCCATCTATTTCTGTGAGCCTGGATACACTGAACAGTGTGTCAGTGTGGCGGAGGTAAGGAGAAGAGAGGCTGAGGAACTTGGGCGCAATTACCTTGATATGTGGTTCAATTAAGCTTCAAACACGAACAAATGAAGCTTGGTTGAAACATGACTCTCTGGAGAAATATTTGAACGCTGAGACTGAATGCAAGACAGCAACAAAATAGAATTTAGGTGAATACATGACGCATCTTTTACTTTGTGTTCAAACTCACAGGGCGGGCACAAGGCAGCCTCCACAACATCAGTGTTTTATGTGTCCAACTGTGCAACATTAAAAGGATGAAATTCAGAAAAGAGTTATATGACAACTTTAAAATCCCAACAATACACATTCTTTAGCCACTTTATTAGGTACATCAGTTTTACTGCTTGGTAACAAATATATCTTTATTGGATGTCATAGCTACCATGACATGGTAAAGACAGCCTGCTGAAGTTCAAATCGAGCATCAAAATGGTGAAGAAAGGTGATTTAAGTGACTTTCAACATGGCATGGTTGTTAGTGCCAGATGAGCTGGTTTGATTATTTCAGAAATTGCCAATTTAGACCCCAAATCTGGGGTTTACAGAGAATGGTAAGAAAAAGAGAAAATATCCAGAGAGCAGCAGCACTCTGAGAGAAAATACCTTGTTGATGCAAGAATTCAGACGAGACTGAACTCCTTCAAGTTGACAGAAAGAAAACAGTAACTCAAATAACCACTTGTTATGACCATGATCATGACCATGACTGAGATCCCTAGCGCAAAAACAGTTTTGGCTTCTATAAATAGCTTCCTCTGTCATCACCACTCCACTGGGGTTCATTTAAAACAAAATTTTTTTAAATAACATATCCATCTCGATACTGGAGTAAGGGCTGTGATTGACGGGTGTCGTGACACAGCCAGCTGCAGCTGACAACTCTTTGCTAGGCTTCACTGCCGCTAATTTCAAGTCACTGAACTTGACCTCTTCATCATGTCTGCTAGCCAAAAATCACTCACTACACAGTCTGAGGATTATTTTTGACATTTTTAGTGTATCTGTTTATTTGTGTTAACAGACAGGTCGTGCTATCACATTTACACTTGTATGTTGTATTTTCATTTCCAGTAGTGCTCACACTCATGAAGAATAAAAATGGCAATTTGAAAAGAAAAAACAAAACAAAACGTACTACTTTATACCACAGTCACACAAGAGAAAACAATGATTGGAGGCATTCGCAAGACTAAAATTATTCTGACTGTTTGCAATTGACTTGTGACCTTGCTGGCTTTGAAACAGCTGCTTCAAAGATAGGTACCAGTTATGCACCCACTAACAGTCAGTCGCCATCTACAAAGCAACTTTGGTCTGTCAAGACACATGGCTATAAGATATAGTCTGTCTCTTATCAGACAGCTATCATTTTAAAGGGTCAAGTTGGCAATTATATGTAAATCTGTTGCATTAACAGAAATGAACATTAATGACTAAGATTCAGACTCCAGCCAAAACCTCAGAGATGTGAAACAGAAATTCCTGCACAAATAGTGACTTAGTTGCTATAGAATGGAAATGTATCTCTAAAATGACATAAGCACTCGGCAGCCTTGCTTTTACATGGGAATATAACCAGACTACAACCAGCTGCCAACAAACTGGGCCGAGTTCCCTAATGCAAAAAGATAACACGTAGACGAGTTCTGCTCATTGGCTCAGACTGACTCAGACTGATTGCAAAATGCTGCCAATCTCTTTGTGTTTATAATTGAACTTTTATTATTATTATTATTATTATTATTATTATCATTGCAGTTATTTGCAAACCTTCACCAATGTGTCTGGTCACCCAGAGTTTGTGGGTGGAGCATATTCAACCTCGGTCCAACCAGCAGGTCACAGCAACTACAATCAGTCTGACAGCAAAAAAAAAAAAAAATCAGTGCAATCACCAGGCAACAACCGACTTTTCCTAGTCGCAGGCACGTTGGCATCTTAATTTTATTATCACATGCCTGGCCTTATGTTTGACATGAGACCAGGCAATAAGATCTGCAGGTTTGCAGGTTAACATTATCTTAACATGTCTAAAATAGAAAAGGTTGCCATTTTATAGTGTAATCAATCTGCTCCAGTCGTTATGTATCTAATGATGCTCAATCATATCTAATTCTTTTTTAATGATCAGCACTTGCTCCTAGTTGATTTGAGCCTTTCCTTTTCTTTAACAACTGCTGGTATTGATTTTCAAAGTTGAAAAGAAGAAACACTGTGTGGCGAGATAAGGCTGGAGGTGAAAGGGGACAAAGAGAAAGGGCCACAGCCTGAGAGTTCAGGGGTCATCTCCACACTGCAGTTAAGTCTGCCGTCGTTACAGCAAGGTGACCGAGCGGCTGGTTCCCGCACAGATTTCACGCAGAGATCAAAGAGATGAAAGGACAGAAAAAAAAAAACACATTAAGGGAAAGGGTGTGTAGCGAAATGCAAATGTGAAAAGAGAGACATCAGTGAGGAGGAAACAAAAAGGAAGGGAGGGATTTGAGGGTGACCCCAACAGAGACAAAGACCAAACGAGACAGAGGGAGGAGAGATAAATTGATGGAAAGAGGGAGAGAGAATAGTACATTTCTGGATGTCAGATCTACTCTGCCTCTCATTCAGGTCACAGTGATTTCATTTGTTTAACTTGGTCAGACCATTTCCTGCTGTCGAGTGTGAATGTGTACTTGTGGGCTGGGTTGTGTGCTTGTAAAGCATTTTTGTGTGCCTCTGTGAGCGTTTGTGTGTGCAGTTGCCTATAGCAGTTACTGTCAGTGGGTGTTGCTGTTTTTCATTTCTTGTACTGCACGTGACTGTAATGCAACAACATAAAACTCAATGGTGATGCAATTATTTTTTAATTTCTCTGGCTCAGCTCTCTCTACCAGAAGGCTACTGCAAAATTTTTGCAGCCTAATTCAATGTCAGCACATCAATAGGTAGCCACATGTACCAACAAAGTCAATTTAAGGAGCCCTTTCAGAGGCCCTGGTGGGTGCAGCAGGTCTAGAACGATTGACTTGACTCCAGTATTGAACTATTGAACTTTTTCTCAAAAGAAGATGGGAATTAATTAAGCTCTGCTTTACTGTTTGTGCCTCTGCTTCCACGTGACTGCACAG
>VUQG01026670.1:3757-20028 GCA_015106755.1 Etia nguti | reverse complement strand
CTGCACAGGTGAATCCATTTTTCATGCAACACAACTTGTAATATGCTATGGAGATGTTTTCTGGATTAATTTGGTGTCTAGCCAATCAATTTAAACAGATCAAGTGATTTAGTGTGAAAGGGGGGGGATTAAGTAAACAGTCCACACAGGCTAACTGGCTGTGTCCTCCTATTATTTATTTACCTTTCTATATCGTCTAAATATTGGTCTTATTTTAGACCTCAGTCATTTCCTCACCCTAGAAACACATTTATTTCTCAACTGTCATCCATTTCAGTAACACAGCCAGCCCTTATTCTCAGTTCTTTGATGTTGCCTGTTGTCATGGGGACCTCGTCAGTGCTGCGATGCTGAGCAGCATACAGAGTGCCATGTCACTGCGGTTAAAAGGGTTACATTAACATCAGCGGCAGGTTACATTTGAGCGTGGCTACATTACCCATTAGCGGCACCAAAACCCATTTGTGGTAGCAGGGCCAGCGCCGTTAGCATTTAGCGCTAATCTAAATTATCAGTGGTGAGCATTCAACCCATTTGATTTAAGTGTAATTCATACTTGACTAGTTTTTGAGAGCGGCGACTTCAGAGGCGCTCTTCTCTATGTACTCTAAACCGTTAAAATAAACTTTGTAGAGTTGAAAATACATTAAAAATACACTTTTCTTTACTTCACGCGACTGAAGAATATCCAGGAAAGGTGGAGCTTACTCCATCACTGAATGTGAATTCAGGGGAGAGCGGGAATTGATACACACAATTTGCTGCTCATCCCTCTTTGAATCAAAGATGCTTCTGTCAGATTGTTTATCTGTGGCCAAGAATATTGGCTAGCTGCAGGCAAAGCTTATCACATACTGTTTTACGCTGCCTGACTTATTGACTGTGAACATGGCCAACATGGCTCTTCTCATCAGTGTCCAACACGACGGAAGCATCGACTGTACGGATCTATGACCAAGCCTGACTGAGAGGCAGTCAATGCACCTAACTAGAGCTGGCTGGTGCCTCTAAATCTGCTTTAGGCTGGTCAATGTGCTGTCTGGTCAGAGTGTCTATGATAACAGCATGTCACAACTTGCCAAGTCCTTCCACGAAAAGGAAGCATCATAGAAACCAGTGAAATCTAAAGAAAATGTTCTAAAATATTTTAAACTCAAGAATCAAAAACTATATAAATAGCAATGATGACCTAAATCAAGTTTGGCATAAGTTAACAACAGTCAGCATGTCAGGATGTGTCTGTGTTTATGGTGAAGGTAGCTGTCTGGATGTGAGTGCTAGTGGAGAAACTAGGCTGCAGGAGAAACTAGGGCATCACTTAGACTCAGGAGAGGTGTCTCCAGCCCAGCCTCCTGTCCTATTTCACTGCCTGGCGAGACTGGCATGTGTGCTTGTGTGTGTGTAATTCAACAGAGGGGGCACCCTGGGCAGTCTGGGGAAAGCTTCAGGCACAGGAGGCAGAGAGATAACAGGTGAGCTCCAGGGATGCTACCTGCAGGAGAGATGAGGGTCCAGTGACAGGCCTCTTTGCTGGGGTGGAATGGATGTGCTGAAACCCCCAGGGCACAGACCAAATGTCAGAAAGTCTGTGCACACATACTGGAAAACTGCTCTGAGCTTTATTGGAATTTGTCACCTGTGTGTATGTGAGTAAGTGCGTTTGCCTGTACGTGTGTATGCTCCAACTGGGCAGATGACTCACAACAGGAACAAGGCAGCACAGACAGGTGGGGGAAGTGCACATGTAGGTGTTTTTGTTTGGCTGTGTGGGTGCAAGAAATAAGCTGTCGAATGTCACTGTAAATATATGCTGTACGCTTTTACAAGTATGCACCATACAGCACAGCACACACTGTGCTTCCACACCTACAGTGCATCCACCCATCTGTGTACCCACTCACGCAATGTTTACTGTACTATGGTGGGCATTATTTATCTACTAGTCCCCATTCCCCACTCTTCTGGAGCTTTCCAACACATCACTAATTCATCCCTGGCATTTCCCTTCCCCTGCTAAATTTGAACTGAAACGCTGGCCCTTTAGTGTTGGGCCAAGTTACATCCAAGCTCTTTCTGTAAGCGTATACCCAGGCAGGGTACATCCCACACGGAAACTCTACCGATCTACGTCAAGCCCTTATTTTCTAATCGGAATAGAGATGTAGGCTAATGTGCAATCGTGCACAGCTATTTGATCTTTGGCCGTGTAGGTCAGAAGCAACAGAATCACAGAGTTAGGTGGGTGTGGGTGTAGTCTCAGGTTGCTAGGTTAGGTTTTGATGGGAGACTACACTTGTCATGTATCGTGACATGTAAAGAAGACAAGGTTTGTGTTGCAGTATCTGTTTAACAGCAACTGTGGATACAGCACACAGCAGACTTAACTAAAACTAAAACTATGTCAGAAGAGAAGCAGCTACTCGCATCTGCTCAGAATTCACTCTACATGACAAATACTGGAAGAACTCAGCAGATAACTGAACAAAATTAAAATTCAAAATTGAACTAAAAATGATTAACAGTTTTTTTTCACATTTATCGTTTGATTAGTTCAAAATGGTCCATTAGAGTTACAGTTATGGGCTGTACTGATGAGGAGCCATTCTGGAAAGCAGAGAGGCAAAAGAAACCCACTGCCAGTACCAATTAACCCATTACATCATATTATTACATTGGGCAAAATTTACATTATTAGGAAAACTTCCAAAAGAATTATTTAAATACATTATATCAGATCAGGTTCAGCTTGACCTTCATCAGCATTAGGCTCAGCAGTGGGGTTGAACGCCGCTGCTATGGAACAGCTCGACATCCTAGTTTTTCATTTTGATTTATTTATTTTCAGACAGTAAGTAACCAGATGCGTAAATAGGTAACATTAGCCAAGTAGATAAGCCTTTACCTAATGTTTCAGGTAACATTCAGAGTTGCCAGCTCTCATTCATTTTGTTGTGAGACAGACTTTCTGTCCATGCAGACTTTGTCCCCTGTTTTCACCAGTTCACTGAAATTACTAAAAGAAGCATGTGTGTATGTGTGTTTTTTTTGTAGCATCCAAATTCTAAAATGAAAGCAAACAAAACTACTATTACAAAAAGAATATTCAGTGCATCAAATTAAAATGATCAGTCTTTGTTCTTCTGGTTCTGGCAGAGAGAAATAGAGACAGGCAAGCAGGGAAAATGAGACACAGACATGCTTTGGAGACACAAAAGATTAAGTAAGAAATTGGAAGGCAGTTAGGTAGAGCACATTGACAGTATCTGTAACTATCTAAGGTAACTGTGTGCGGATGACTCATCTGACGTCATGCTTGTCTACAGAAACAGATTGTTTCTAAAGAAACAAAGAAAATTTAGAGGCAAAGCTTTATCTGAGCCTGGGTCCTCTATTTCAGATGATAATCGGCGGGGGCTTCATGGCACTGTGAGCAGATCAGAAGAAAATGTTCCAAACAGTGTATAAAAACTTGCTTTTCACTTCCTCCAGGTGTTATGAAATGCTTTCACAGATCAGTCATTGCTGCCAATGAACAAGTAGAAAGTTAACAATTATAAACAAGGTAATCTTACTTTTGCTCCACAAAAAGTAAAATTACAAAATGCTGCAATACATTGCATGCTAGTTTAGCGTGCTCACTACCGCCTCTTGAGATGCAGAGTGGTATTACAAGGTTAGACAGGCTGCTGCCCAACCTCGAATACGCAGTACAAGCTACCTTTGGCTGCTGACTAATTCACAAAGGGCTATAAAAGTAGAGTAACTCCGCATGTATGAGTTGTCAGATTTTTTCCACCAGATGCCCTTCCTGCATAAAACTGATGATCTTTTTCTTATTAGGGAAATGTGTAAACCCCTACAATATGGCACCAGAATGATCTGTAGACCTAATATATGAACATATCTGACATAATGAATTAAAATTGTCCTTTTTATAAGTTTATTCGACGTTTTAACTGTTTTAAAAATATATATCGCACCTTTAAAGACAGGAATATTAAGTCATAGTTTAAACCGCCACATAAAGACAAGTAAAAGGCTGTTGATCTAGCACCTGCCAAAACAGTAAGCAGACCATCAGGTGAGGTCCCCTGATGTAGTGTGGCACCGAGAGGAGAGGGTGTTTGAGCTGAGCTACTCTTACATTTCATGTATTGATTCTGTCCAGATTGTGTCTTGACTGATGGAGTATGTGTGTGTGAGAGAGAGGGAGAGAGGGATAGGGAGAGAGAGCCGGGGAGCAGTGGGTGGGTGGAAGTGCAGAAAGGGGGGCAGGCTACATGCAAGCACTATTAAATTTTAATTTCAGAAAGGTCAGCTTTTCCTCAAGGTCAAACATAAAAATAACCTTCAAAGGATGAGTGGATGGAAAAAAAAGTGACTCTGCTGGGCTGCTGGGGAATAAACCAGAGCACAGAAAAAAAGCAATGGGCAAATATGAAAAGGACAGCTTGTTAACATACGCCATAAGCCAATTAGTAACCATGGTGATGAACGGAGGAGCGAAGAAACATGCTGTCTTTGACAGAATTAAGCTTTCAGATCAGGGTCTGTGGTATGTTTTACCTACTCATACATATGCGTAAATATGCTAGACATGTGGCTAACAGCACTCTTACGCATGCAAACGTGTGTTTATTACGCACACTTACACTAACAAGAACATCGGGATGATTTAAAGCTTCCATGTACTAATAGGATCAGCTGGGAAGGATGGAAGATGGGTGAATCCAGGCATCACAAATAATTTCCATCACCCATCACTGCTAATGCCACTAATTCTAATCCATCAGACAGTGATCTCTAATGCTGTACACAGTCAATCTATCATGTTGTTTGGCATGCAGCCTTCCTTCCCTATGACTTACTTCTATATATCCAAAAACACGTGAATACTACCGACCACATTTACACAAAAAAACCAAAACAAAAAGACAAAGCATCAAAGCAACGCAGTTATGAGATTAAATGAACTTTTTCACAGTTTTCTTATATAGCTAAAAGCATTAGTCAGTAACACCTTAAAAAAAACATACTGTGCTGCTTTTCAGACTCACTAGACTCATCAGCAAAGATATGGATGTTAGGAGACTTTGAATCACAGCGTGAATAACAATTCCATCTGTAAGGCTTAGAAAAGGGAAAGACAAGCTGTAGACACAAATTGCACGCATAAACATCAAAACTTGTATAAATATTAGAACGCTATTCAGGAAGAGAAAATCTAATGCCAAATGTTTGTCAGTTTATTATGGATTAAAGAAAGCAACGCTATAATCAAAGTGAGCATCAATAGATGACTTATTTAGTCTCTTGCTCACTTGATTGCCTCTTAACCGGCTCTATGTCCACTTAAAGGGATTGCATTAACCTCTGCCACTCTCTGTGGGCAGATGAGCTGCTCCCTCACCCTCCCTTTAAGACGTGCTCTGTATTAAACTCTTCCTTCTTTGGCTGCGATCCCTGTTTGGCCTATGTCCAAAAACACACACTTGGAAAGCCAGACACAGTCTAGTGTGTTCTTGTACAGTATATCACTTTATAGGATCTGACACTTCACTGTGGACAGGTTACATTTTTTTGTGAAACGCTTTGTCATCTAGAACTTTTTATATGGATAGCTTTCATGCATGTGATATATACCGTAGAAGTGAGCACTAGGGTTGAAGAGCAAAAAGGAGAGATCGCTCATGCGTTACAGAAAGACTGTTATTAGGGGGATTGAAACATATGCTCTCACACTTGAGATAACTATGCAGACATAACAGTTGCCGACAGACACGTGTGTACACACAGCCGGCTTCTTTTCATTTCCTCAGCCATTTCTGACTTGTATTCTTTCGTGCCAACTCAAGTCCTCCCAGAAGAATGTTGTAACACACCTGACTCTGTTGCTTGTGCAGATTGCCCGACAGCCGGCATGCCTGGTCCTCTCCACCGCTTGCCCTGCCCTGCTCTCTGCTCTCTCCAGCTGGCTGTTCTAGCCCCCTCCTCCCATCATTTCCGTCTATGCAACCAAGCAGCTGCTGTACCAGGCAATCTTTGACTCTCACTTACCAGCCCATTCTCCTCTTGACCAGCCTTAAGATGCATGCATCTTTCCCCCTTTTTAAAGTTAGTGTTATTTGGTACCTGTGTACATCTATTGTACCCTCTTAGAGACAACAGTATTAACGATAAGACCCCCCAAAAAAGAAAAGACTATGGCCCTCTTTGCTATAAAGGCACAAATCCTCTATTTGTGCATTCTTCCAAAAACCCTCATCAACGCTTGCATGGAGAACAGAGAGAGAAAACAGCACATTAATACTAAGACCTCATTTGGTTCTTCTAACTCAGCATATGCGCAGTGTTAGAGAAGGATGCACGCGCAGAAAAGAAACCCCCACGCAGAGACACACACTTGCCTCTTACATATACATTATTTGCAGATTCGAGCAGTCGCACGCGCGCGCGCACAGTGCTACAGTACAGTTAGTCTTTCACAGCCTGACATTCCTTCCACTGAGCTGTGTATGTTGAGGCCAGTCGCACTGTCAAAACATTTCAGCACCGCCGAGGAAGAAATATACAACACTAAGACCTGACTGCACACACACGAGTGCACGCATAAAATATACCTTCAGCCAAATCCAAAGACTCAGATTCGCATCACTGCCGACTGCCTTTAGAAACATGTCTGTCTGAGGACAAAAAACCATAAGGTGGTGGAAAACAATCTAAATCAACTGCTGCTGTACGTTTGTGTCTTTGCGCTCAGAGAGCAGAGTGCAACAGGGGGCTTTTCAGTAGCTACACATAAACTCTACTCTACTACACTGTGTGCACTGCTTGTGTGTGTGTGCGCGTGTGTGTGTGCACACTGCTCCAGTGCCTGAAAGTGATTGCTAAGGGCCATCCTGTTTAACCTTAAGAGAGACGTTCTAAAGAGATTTTCATCTAACCTAAGGGGACCCTGATCAAATGAATTATTTCTCACTTTCCACTTACTGAACGTTCTGCTAACTAACTGGTGTCAACAGAGAGCAAAATATTCATTTAAAATCCAGTTTAAGTGCACTCTCTTGAGCAAGTAAAAACAGTTTAGGACAGATTTCCTTGAGAAATAGCAGGCAAAGTAGCCCCTTCATAGAGAAAACTATTATTCCTACTCATCAGCTTTCTCTGAAGAGAGGTTTTAACTTAAAATGTAGAAAATGACACAAATCTTATCGTCTTCATCAAGAAAATGACCAAAAATTGCAAAATGACTTAGCGATCACTGTGCAACACATTTCCCTGTTGTTTGTAAAGATTTAAAGTACAATCTGTTAATTTAGTCACCAGCTTCAAAACAAACACTTAACAGGGTTTTGGAAAAAGTGCAGGTGGACATTCCATTCTGAGTGGTAAGCCTTTGGAGATGCACTGAAAGCTTAACTTCAAAGACTGCAAAGTCTGCACGACTGGAGCATGAAGCTGTATCAGGGTAAATGTACATGACTATTATTTCATTTCCATTTTAGCGTGTCTTATAATTTAATACAAGCACAAAGATTTCCTGCTTCTCACTTGCTTATATGCAAAAGCCTTGATCCACCCCCTGTTTCTTCACATTTTACTAGGAAAATCGGAAATTGGTGCAGCACAAAGGATAGAAACAGAGTTCTGCTGCTGTACAGTTCTAACAAGCTTCAATATTTGGTATGACCAACTTGTTGAAGACTACCTTCTTTAACACTGTATGAACGGTCTTAGGCAAGCTTTCTTATATCTTCTTTGAGTACTTTTAGAAATAGTTCCTTAGGCATGTTGATTGACATTCAAACGCTCTTCTTTAGATGTTGGCTGCCCCCAAAACCATAGAGCCTTCACTGTATTTTACAGATGTAGACAGAATAGGATAGGATAGGATATTTGATATCCTGAGGCAAAACTGGGATTCTGATATGTTTAATAATACTCTTTGTATAAATTACAGAATATTTAAGCAACTTCTAGTTCCTGAAAATGAGAAAAAAATAGAAAATTATTTGCATAGTTTTTTTGGGTGTTATTTGGTAAGGTTTAGGTGTATGGCTAGAAGTATTCCAGTAGTTACAGGTTTGGATAAGACCTGTTGACACTGATTTTTACTGATGAGGCTCCAGTGAACAGCAGATGGATCAAGTGAAGGACCAGATGCATCTCTCAGGTCTCTTGTCGAGTCTTTGCTGGGTTTTTTTTGAGAACATGACTTTTAGATACTGTTCATCTGCTGTAGATAGTTTTTTTACTCTGACACTTCTTCTTTCATCCTCTACTTGTCAACTTTCCTCAAATTATTAAGGACACACAAGATTTAACTAAAGAAATGGGAACAAAATATTTTTGTGACAGGCTGCTAATAATAAAGTGCTTAAGACAATTAGAAATTGTTACTTTGCTAAAGTTTCTGTTCTGTCTAGACACAAGAGTGTTAAACTGTTGAGTTAGGTGGCATTTCTGGGACTCTCCACCATTTGACCCTAGAACTGAAGAAGCTTCTTGGATGAGAGGTGAAATGTCTTCAAGCAACTTAAAGAAGTCCAGACGCTTTTCTTTCCAAGCTCCTTAGACTGGAATTTTTATGCTTGAATCATTCAGAGGTCAGTGTGAAGTGGCTTACAAAAAACAAAACTGCAAGAAATTCCTTGGCTCCTTGGAGTATTTGGAACAAAACATTTTCAATATAGTGACATTAATGTGGTAGTAGACTCATAATAATAATATATAGGTTTATGATTAGTAGGACATTATTACTGTGTTACAATGATGGACTAATACTACTTTGTTTCCTCTAAATTATCCATTTTTTAAAGGTAATAATGCAATTATAATTCCTAAACATATTTGCTGTAGATTATCTGTAATAACCACGAATCAGTGCTGCAAAATGCAAAACTACACATTTCTCTTGTATTTTATATTTCCTAGGACCTAAGTTTAGAAAAACATGTCTGTATAGACTAGGTTAATGTTATGTTAATGTTGCGATCATAAAGCAGGCTTGGGTGTCATGGCTATTTTACAATACACCACTGAGATGTGGGATGTTATTCCATTAATTTATGTGTAGCGCTACAGACTGAATGATGGTCTAACTCTTCCAATCGCAGTTCGCAAACGATTTACTGATGAGTAAACACAAGACGCTGTGTGCTGGCGTGCATGTACTGTAAGACACAGCAATGCAATGTGTGTGGGCCTGGAGCACAGAAACAGCCTTTGGCCAAATAAACAAGCTAAAGTTTGCCTCTTTGCTGCATGTCTGGGGGTAAGAAAGTTGCCTTTGATCCGCAATTAGCATTCATATATTCAGAACACACAAGATAAACACTTGCTTTCTCTCACATCTCATCTCTAAAAGAGGACTCACGTTAAAGCTGTCAAAACGGATATTTCACCCCCCATCAGCTTGGTTTTTACTCTGACGGGCTCCCCAAAAAAACAAAACAAATCCGCCATGGGCTCCCAGCAGAGATGGCCAACTGCACATTTACTCCCAAGTCAAAGTGGGTGCTCTGACCTTTACAAGAGCCAAATTAGATGTTACACTTCATTCTATTCAAAACATTAACCTAAGGCAAGACATGGCAGCTACCTCTACACTACACTGTCATTCAGCCAACAAACTGCAAAAGGAGCATAAAACCTAACTACTTTCCCCCCTGTGCTTGCAATCTAATGACCATGTCAGCTTGAGAATTAAACCTTCCAACTAGGCATAAAAGCACAACAACACAGGCTCAACAACACATCTGTGAGGGCTGCACTGGGCTAATCACAGGCTGTCTGTGTAGATGATGCTCCATTGTTTAGTTCCACACAATTACATTCACAATAACCCAGAGCTCCTTAGGTCCCTCGCAGCCAAAAGCTGCGTTCCATTGCACAGCATTCAAGCCTTGTTCCAAAACACCCGTAATTGGCTGAAATGTAATCAACTTACCAGGAGCAGTAAACTTTGTTTTAAATTAACTGCTAAAACGGCAAGTGATGAAAACCTAAACTAGCTTTAACTCACCGGTCCCCAAAGCTGTGTGTACCTAGAGCGTCACCAGCTGCTGAGACACCTCACGAAGGGAAAGACAGAAATAAGATGTCTGGAACTGCACTAGAGAGTGAGCCTTACCAGACCTTTCTGTCCTCTCATCTTACTGCCAGAGAGGGGACCTTGGACTTTCATGCTCTGACAAACACAATTAATTGGGGCAAAATGTGGTGCCCTTGGGGCTCCAATGATTCCTGGCTCATTTAATCTGTTCTGCCTTCAACCTGTATCCCCCTCAAGCGTGGTTTTAGGCAACGACTGCCTTGGGGCTGTGGTGGCGATGCCCATCTCAGTAAAGCTATTTGTAGACTAAGAAGACACATAAACTAAATTATTTTTTGCTCCCATGGGCGCTTTTTAAGAAGAGACGGTTTTGCTTTTTTTTCCTAATAGAAAAAAAAAGTATAACTAGTTAAAAATAAAAACACAAAAAAGACCCTAGCATAAACAGAATAAATCCTCATGATACGCTAATCAAGACAACAAGATAACGGGGAGGTGCGAAAAAGGACATAGCACGAAACAAATCAATTCTCAGGAGAAAGTGAGGCATAATGTTCAAAAAACAGAAGACAAAGCAAAGTGACGGAGCAAGACTGAATGCAAGCAAAGCTGGAAAATGCAATGCAGCAAGAAAGAGAGCAGTTACGCAGTGTGAAGGCAGTAAGACAGAGCTAAGCTGGAGAGCTAAATTCAGCATGCAGGGTAAGTTCCAGTGAGCCAGAGCGAGTGAGTGTTTAAACAAGTGTTGTGACTCCTACACGGCCCACGCTGCATATCGAACCACATCAGTATACCACAGAACAGGTCTGGTGGGTCATCAGCAGTAACAACAGCAGCAGCTGAGAATAGCCTTGTAAGGCTTTGCTGACTGTCAGCCTGCTGCTTGGACTCCAAAGCAGCAGGCACTCGAGTGGTGTTTCATGTGGAGCTCAAGGGGCTGATGGGAGGTGTATGTAGGGCTTATGTAGGCTTGCGGCGGAGTGAACACAAACGCACAAAAGCAGGAAATTAAGAGGGAGGAACCACAATTACATCAAAAGAAAGAGATGCGGGATGGCTGCAGCAGAAAAATGAAAACACAGTGAAGAATGAATGCTCTTTGTTATCACAATAGCGTTTGTCTCCGGGTATAAAAACTGCTACGTGGAGACATCTTCATTACCAGTAAGTGCTAGAACAGTTTTCATTTATGGGCATATGAATAGAAGGCAGGGGATAAAGCATGTCACTGTGCTTAGATGAGCAATGTCTCTAAAAATACAAGTGTACATTGTTTTATTATTCTCCTTGAAGTGCTGTGTGAGTGTGTGTGTATGCCTGTGTGAGCTAAAGCATGCATCTTAATAAGGATGAGGTCACCTGAGAGTACTACACGAGTACTTTGCACGTAGCCATGTGAGCAAATACACACAAATATTTGACAAATGATCATCATTTCATTAAGATTACCGTGACAGCACTCTCTCATTTCACTAAAGAAAAAACCCCAATTCCTTTTATGTAGCAACAGTGAAGTAATTATGAGCAATCATAATACAGAATAAAAATCTGTAAATATTGTAATTTGCCATTTATTATGTAAATCACATCAGATTAGACTAACTGTATTGCAGTGATTAGCCGTAAATAGCTCATCCAGCTTTTTTCCCCCCCATTTCATCTCAAATTTTGCTTTCAGTTGCCAGCTAATTTCTGTTGTTGTTGTTAAAGCTGATGCTGAGAATTCAAAGCCCTTGAAACTAAATCAATGTCCATGTTTAGATATGTTAAGATAAGTTAGATATCTGTTACCAGATTAATTAAACTTAAAAAAAAAAAAAAACTTTTAGACTAATTTGTCCTCATTTAATCTTTCTACATATCACTGTAGGCTTACGCTGCATCTGATATGATGAACTTGCATTAACCTCGCAGCACAACTTGTAGCATGTGATGTTTCATGGGAAAGGTGACATGCTTCAAATAATTCATCTCGGTTGTTTTACCTACCGACGAGAGAGTGGTTCAGCTCATTGCCTGAGGCCTTCATCTCTTTTTTTTGTATCTTAACTTCTGTATGCGTCCCAAAGCTACTATGGAAGAACATGAATTCCTCATGAAATGCGCATAAAGTAAGTGTTTTTGCACTCAGGCAAAACTGTCTACATGTTCTGTATTTTATACATATTACATACAGACAATTCGTAACTGAGCAGAATAAGCAGTAGGAGACAGGGAGACAAATTCAAAAGGGCAAGACAGACATAGAAATCTACCCCCAAAAAAAGAAAAAAAATTGCCTTTGAAGGGAGACTCAGATTCATCTTATCCCACTGAGAACAAAGGCTCAGGATTGTGCCGTACCATCAAATAGGAGTGATCTGGTGCTGATGTCCCACAGCTCCTAAAGGCTAAGGCTCACAAAGCCTCTCATTTCAGTGCCCTCCTCTTTAACTCATGCTCTAGATCATATCTGAGGTCTTATCCTTCATGCTTTAACCATAAAGAGAAATCACAGGGTAGATCCACACTTTTTATTTTATACTGTGTAACGCTGTACTACATCTGTGTCTTTTTGCATCCACACTACTGCAGCATTTAAGGACCCCTAAGATGAAAACTCTGCTGACCCAGTTTTACTTTCAGACTGTGGGGTTGTGCTTGAGTCTGGTTTTGCAGAAACAGAATTTTGGAAACTATGATGCCGATGCCCACGTTTGCTTCCTGTCTGAGTCCTATCAGTTACATTAATTAAATCGAAACATTAAAGCCAACTTCAAGTGCCTTTTGTGATCACATCCTTCTTATGTGCGTACTCCTCTTCCATCACCACAGCTCTAAGGTTTCTGGATTTATTTTGTTCTTTGGTTTTCTTTCAAAATAACTAATGCTCTGCTTCAGGTTTACGATGACCTACGCACACCAACGGTCATGTGATTTACTTTTACACGGCTGTCAGTGAAGACTGATATAATTTCTGAAACACTAACTTGGTTGCAGATCATTTTCACATTAAAACACAACCTTAATGTGGCTCTAATCCAAGAAAACAGCATTTCAAGAAGTTTTAGTTCTGATGGCAGACAGCTGTGTTTGACTGCTTGACTGTATAAGTGCTCAAGTGTGTATGAGTTAAGCTCCTTTAAGACTCGCAAAGCAATCTGAAACTCTCTGCCAGCTGTATGTGTTTATTTAAAAAGGACTTAGAGGTTGTTTTTTTTTCTTCAATTTTCTCTTGCAAACTGCCAGCATATAGCCCGGTGACATTTTCCATAATATATAGCTCTAAAAAGAAAAGCAGTTAGATTGCCAGAAAAGTCACACAAAACATAACATCCCGAGTACAACACAGCATGTAAATTAAGCAATGAAAATGAATCTGCAGAACTCATCCAGATATTTGCAGTGCTTGAGTTTAGATGGCTGGATATTAACCTGATGGTGCAATTAGAGAAGTCTCTATGCCAAAGACAAGATAGCGAAGGGAGCTCAGGGGCTCTTGCAGTAAACAATCTCCTGCCTCATAAAAAGACTTGCTGCATTGTCTGCTACCGTGTGCCAGATGCCCGATATAACATGAGTGCTTCTATCTGTAAGGAGTCCGGACATGTTTGAACAGTCGAGACAGAACTTTTCTATAAACTTTTCAGCAAATATTTTGGCTCTTTGTGGAAGTCAAAAGGCCATTCATCATCCTAAAGATGACTAAGGATTTATTATAGATTCCATGTCTGTAACGCATTACTGAGAGAAGAAGCCAGGCCAAAGAATGGTACTCTGGGATGTCAATGAAAAGCTCTGGGCCCTGCAGGCAGTGAGATAACAGGTGAACTTTAGGGATTCTACCTGTGGGGACCTAGAAATGAAAACACCAGAGGAGACAGCTCTGTTCCCGGGAGGTCTGCTGTTAAAACTACATTGTGTTGAACTACTACCTGTAGCCACTGCCACACACACACGCGCACACACACACACAGAATGCATCATGAATTCTCCAGACAGCTTACAGTACTCTGCAAAAGTCTTGAGTCATTTCGCTGATTTCTTTATAATGTACTTTCAAGGAGCCCAATCTTGACATTTTAAAGTCCTCTCAAGCAATAGTTTTTCAGGTTTTCTGAATGTCTTTTAAAGTTTGGTAGATTGAGATTGAAATTTTTGGTTGAAATTATCATCAGTAAGTAAGGAGGAGGTCAGGAGAGAGGTCCAACAGTGTAATATAGCCATATTTAAAACACAGTGGAGGATATGTCATGGTTTGGAGCTACATTTCAGTCAGCAGTGTTTGGGATAGGATAGGGTGAGGTCACTGAGGCAGTTAAACAACTCCTTGGTGGCAGAGCCCCTGGTGTGGATGAGGTCCGCCCTGAGTTCCTGAAGGCTCTGGATGTTGTAGGGCTGTCCTGGCTGAGACGCCTCTGCAGTGTTGCCTGGAGATCAGGGGCGGTACCCCTGGACTGGCAGACCGGGGTGGTGGTCCCCATTTTTAAGAAGGGGGACCGGAGGGTGTGTTCCAACTACAGGGGGATCACACTCCTCAGCCTCCCTGGGAAAGTCTATGCCAGGGTGCTGGAAAGGAGAGTCCATCCGTTAGTCGAACCTCGGATACAGGAGGAACAATGCGGTTTTTGTCCTGGCCGCGGAACACTGGACCAGCTCTTTATCCTCTCGAGGATACTTGAGGGTGCATGGGAGTTTGCCCAACCAGTCTACATGTGTTTTGTGGACTTGGAGAAGTCATTCGACCGTGTCCCTCGGGGTGTCCTGTGGGAGGTGCTGCAAGAGTATGGGGTGTCTGGCCCATTGCTACGGGCCATTCGATCCCTATACAACCGTTGCAAGAGCTTGGTTCGCATAGCCTGGTTCGCATAGCTGGCAATAAGTCGGACTCGTTCCCGGTGGGTGATGGGCTCCGCCAGGGCTGCCCTTTGTCACCGATTGCATTCATAACTTTTATGGACAGAATTTCTAGGCGCAGCCAAATGGCGGAGGGCTTTCACTTAGGTGGCCTCAGAATCTCATCTCTGCTTTTCGCGGATGATGTGGTTCTGTTGGCTTCATCGGGTGATGGCTTCCAGCTCGCACTGGAACGGTTCGCAGTTGAGTGTGAAGCAGCGGGAATGAGGATCAGCACCTCCAAATCTTAGGCCATGGTTCTCAGCCAGAAAAGGGTGGAGTGCCCACTCCGGGTCGGGGACGAGTTTCTGCCCCAATTGGAGGAGTTTAAGTATCTCAGGGTCTTGTTCACGAGTAACGGGAGAAGGGAGCCGGAGATCGACAGACGGTGTACCGGTCCGTCGTGGTGAAGAGAGAGCTGAGCGTAAAAGCGAAGCTCTCAATTTACCGGTCGATCTACATCCCTACCCTCACCTATGGTCACGAGCTGTGGGTAGTGACCGAAAGAACGAGATCGCAGATACAGGCAGCGGAAATGAGCTTCCTCTGAAGGGTGGCTGTCCTCTCCTTTAGAGATAGGGTGAGAAGTTCAGCCATCTGGGAGGGGATCAGAGTAGAGCCGCTGCTCCTCCACATCGAAAGGACCCAGTTGAGGTGGTTCGGGCATCTGACAAGAATGCCTCCTGGGGCCTCCTAAGTGAGGTGTTTCGGGCATGTCCCACTGGGAGGAGGCCCCGGGGCAGACCCAGGATACACTGGAGAGATTATATCTCTCGGCTGGCCTGGGAACGCCTTGGTGTTTTCTTCTTTCTGCATCCAGCAGCACCCGTAAGAAATGTGGTGAAAGTTCCCATCAGGTTAAAAACCCCACTGAAATGATGCCATCAGACCTGAGTTGGAACACTTACATTATGGAGCTTCCGGACCAAGAGAATGAATGGGAGAATGTGTTTAACAGGTAAGACAAAAGCTTCTTTCAAAATGTTTAAACTTCAAAGCTCATGCATACATGGACATAGAGTGCTCAGTGTCTTCACATCTTTCCTAATTGTATGTTTGTGTTTTTACCTTTTTAAAGTGGTGTAGTGAAATATTTGGGCCGTGGAAAAATTATGGAAAATAAAATTCAGACTACCGACTGTCAAAATCACTGTTTGCTTGAATCAGTTGACCTTCAGAAGTTGGATTCATTTGTCTTAATATGATTTCAGGACACTACATCTGTGTTTCTGTCCATCCTGAGGAGAGTCCACACTCTACAGCAGACCGTTGGCTCACCTATAATGACCCACAGGTGCTCCACACAACTGGATCTGCAGTTTGTGAGGAACAGCAGCACTCG
>VUQG01026663.1:21978-41244 GCA_015106755.1 Etia nguti | reverse complement strand
TGTGTGGGTGTGTGTGTGTGTGTGTGTGTGTGTGTGTGTGTGTGTGTGTGTGTGTGTGTATGTGCGTGCGTTCTGGGGTGAAGTATGTCTCACAGTTGCAAAGGAACAAATAGTATTTGACACTTCTGAGCCCTTTTAGCTTTGACCTGCCAACCCTTTGACCCAAACAGTATAAACATTTTCACTTCTTAAGCAATGCAGAAGAAAGTTCATATTTAAATATATATAATTTCACTATTTTGTTCAGATTCTTTAACTACAAAATGGGTCAATCTGACCACAAACATAACAGGATATAGCAGTATAAATATAGTAAAATGCAACACTGTTGTAAGATGAGAGAGGAGTGCTGCTGTAAATCATTAATCTGGTGATTCACTGCACAGAGCAGGAAAATAAGGATTTTTTTTCATTGTTTTATCGCTGAGTGCACTCTCAGTTGCCACTGTTTATTTCTGATGTGGAAGCTTCACATTAGAGCTCTGAAACTTTAAACTGGATCCATTTAAATATTAAAGCTTACACACGGCCTGATAAAGGAGGAGTGGAAATCACTTCAATGCGTTGCACATCAGAGTGAAGTTAATGTGACTGATTGAACAGATATTCTTGGTGTTTGTCCTGTCTTCTAGTAGCTGTACTTCCACCAGAGTAAAAGAGAGTCAGTGAAAATGTGGTGCCTTCAGTCAATTTTACACCAGAGCAAAGGTTAAATATAAAGACAGAATTCAATTTGGTATGAGGTCAGTGAGAGGTTGTGGTAAAATTGCTTTCAGCCAACAGGGGTAAAACAATTAAGAAATAAAGTTGTGTCTAAAATCAGAATTAATCATTATTTATGACTGATGCTCAAAAGGGAAACACAAAGACTTTAGACACTACTGAAAAATGGTGATGCAATTTTCTGGAGAACTAATTTGTCACTGGGTGCTGATTTCATACCTGTTGATCTCTAATCTGAATCTTAACCTGCTCCGTTGCGGGCCTGGTTGATGCTGCTAATAGAAGCAGCAGGATTAAATGAAATGGGAGATTCTTGAATGGCCAGGTCACTCACCTGATCTCAGTCCAACAGAGCATGCCTTTCAGTTATCAAGTACAAAACTGAATGCAAGAAAGTCCTGCTTCATTCCACATATTTCAGTTTCTAATGAGCAAAGTAACACTAACCTTAACATGTATTGCCAAACTTCTCTTCAGTCAACCACACACATCTATCAGAGTTATCAATGCCTCTTTAAAGACAGACAACACTGTATTCTTGATCCAGTAGCTTGAAATTTGGTTGTTTTTTTGTTTTGTTTTTTTAAACCCTCCACTAGAGGGCATATTGCTCTCACAAAAAAACATTCCTGTAAGTGACGCCTTCAGATTCTAGTGAACAGTGTGACTCATAGGTCAGAGTGTCAGAGGTGTGCAGCAGGGGAAATGGTGGAGCTGCTGAAATAACAGTGTTTAGCTGGAAGAGGGAAAAATCAGTGTAAATTCCAATGATCATGGGGAGAAAAAAAATAGCACAGGGCTTTCGATAACAACGAGTAGAAATGGATGAGAACAGGGCATGCACTTTTATGAAGCATGGCTTTTACCTAATGTATGTGAAGGGAATCCTTTCTCTTGTAATCAGAGAAAGGTTAGGCTGTCTATAATTCAACAGGGAGAATTACCAGACACCAAGAAGTCTGAAGCTTTGCAGATTTAGTTGAATGTGAGGGAAACTACAAAAAGGAAATGAAGCAGGAGTACACTCTAAGAACTGCTTTTGTCTGTTTTTTGCTTGAGTTTCAGTTTCTCACAGGGGGTGGCTCATAAAGGGGTAAAATTGCTTCGATTGTCATACATCGTTCAAAGAAGGTATGCCCACCTATGGATACGTCTAAACTGAAACACCAAAGCTGTTACCAAACAGCTTCATTCATGGCATCTGTCAGTTTCTCGATCTGCTGACGATCAACCTTTTATGCAGCATCCACGGCCACTGTTCAGAGAGGTGTGCTGTTTTCCTTCACAGTGACTCTCCCACAGGCTCTCGGTGGGATTTCAGTGTGGTTTGGGATGGAGTCCATGTGTCATTATTCTTTCATCTTTAAGGCTTGCGATGGAGCATTGGCCTGTATAAAATTCACAGTCTTCTTGAAAGATGCAGGCCTTCTCATCTTTAATAACACCAGCCCACACCAGTACCCCACCTCCACCTTGGAGTCTGATTTGAAGTGGAAGAGCCACCATCCATATCCTCTGTCTTGGCCCAGTCTTGACTTTTCACTTGGATACGCAGCTTCCGTGTCTCTGAGCTCTGAACGCCTTTTACCATCTGGGCACTGCAGGTAGGCTGCAGTACTGGATTATGACAGCGCTGGAGGATAACGGCTTCCTGGCAGCTTCACATTTGATTCTTCGACAATCTTTGGCAATTCATTTGCATCTTTTTATTTTCTTGATATGGAGTGCCGATCTCCTTAGGACAAATTCTCCCTCATTACACAAACACACGTCCCCTGATATCCCTGAATCCAATATCCATTCAAGTGTATACAGCCTGGAGTTGGAAATTATGCATAAGATAGACGATATGTTCAAAATACTCAGAGGTGATTGTACTGTACTGGAGGATTTAGAAGTTATCATTTCTAAATTGGACTTACTGAAGAGTAAGTGCTGCAGATTTCTACTTTTCCAGATTTAAGAGGTTACACTTTGCAACAAAGGGGTGAAGAAGATACTGAACATAAAATACTGAGTAGTCACTTAGTTCTTAAACATTACTAGATCTGTCTCCCCTCACAAACCTTAAGTACAACTCAATTAATAGGGAATTTGTGTAAAACATGGAGGAATCAGCAATGCATGGATGCAGAAATCATGAAGGAGTAATGGAGAAATTAGGGGATTAGGTCTACATACTGATAACCATTAAGTAATTGTTTATCTTTAATTAATGACACACTCACATAAGCTCTCCGGGCTGGTTGTTAATTAGTTCTGATGTACCACTCAATAACCATCAGGGTGTTCCTTGCTTTGAATTTTGTGTCCTTTATTGTAAACTGCTATCTTCCATGGATTGCGGCCGGGAGCCTTCAGCATTGAAGTAGGTTCAGCGTTTAGCAAGAGTCACATTTATTGACCTTGTTCTTGGCAATAACAAAGTGTTCAGGGTTAGATGTTACAAACAAAGAACTCTGAACTCTAATCCCATAAATGGGTGCTTTTTGTAACTCCACACACTCACAGAAATATCCTGGGAGATTTGGACATAGACAAATACTGTTGTTTCTGTGATGTAGCGAAGAACAAAGTAAGCATTACATTAAGTTGAAATAAGACTTCACTGGCAAATAAATCAAATGTATACAAAGTGCTCTGTGTTTGCAGCGTCAGCCCTTCTTTTTCATCATTTCTGCCACTGGATATCAGCTTCTTGGCCAAATCCTGATTGATGGCGATCACAGTTTGCTGGCTTCTCCTTGTCCACCTGCTTTTAAAGGATTGACTGCTAATCCTCAGTTGGATTACGATCTGGGGAGTTTCCTGGCCACGGATCCAAAATGTGAATTTGATGATCTCCAGGCCACTTAGTTATCACTTTTGCCTCGTGATATCACGCTGGAAAATGTGCAGATTGCCCCCCAGATTGAGGATCGAGGGCAAGCAGAAGCCTGTAAACTGTGATCAGCGTCATCATTGATCATGTATTTAATGTCACAAGACTGGATTAATGGGAAGTCTGGGACAGCTAAGTGTTTCTTCCAAGCTTTAAAAACCATATCCCTGAGAGATCACTTAGGAATGGTTGTGGTTTAGATGTGAGCGCCTGATTTTGAGCTGTTCTGTAGCACATCTCATCTGTCATTGCTAACAATTAGATCGATCCAATATCAACACCGACGCTGGTTTTGGCATCAGATCGATACTTTGTTTCTATCCTCTAAGTTCAGCATGTAGCCCACTGAACTGAGTTATATGTATTTTTCCTTATTTGGAATTGAAAAATATACCTCAAACATGCACTGTGAAAAATGTCTGAATCTTTTTGTGTCAACTGTCATGTCTATTTTTTTTATAGCCTTTAACATATTTAAACTACAGAAGTTGCCCCAAAGTGCTTTAGAGACGGGAACATTTATATTCCAGGTCTCCAAAAGCCCAGCTTCAAAATGCATGAAATGCTGAAAGATGTGTTCTGTATATCAAGTAATTACTGTGAAAAGTAAAAATAAGTGATTTAGTAATCATCAATCAAGTGCTTAGAATTTGCAACTTATAAATCATGGCACACCGTTTCTTCCTTATACAGGCTGCCTTTATAGGTTAGAAGTATCGGTATCGGCAACGGCCCTGTTTACACTTGGTATCGGATCGATATTGCACAGCACTAACAAACAGCCACACACAGGACACACCGCTATTGGTAATTTTCATTTAATTATAAAAACAGTATTTGAGTCCACAGTTTGTTTCCTTTGTACAGTAAAAAATATTAAATTAAACTCCCAAAGTTCTTAGCAGAAAGATAAAGAGGATGGAGTTCATGGGGAGGAAGCTCACCCCAACTCCCTCTCGAAGGGGAGGCGGGGGGGATTTAAAGTCCAAGGGAAGCAGCAAAGGGGACGAGGCAGAAAGAGACGGAAACCAGCTGCTCACATCACCTTCTTTTGCCTCAGTTCTGTGCAACACAGTTCATTTGGATCGTTATCCTCTGTTTATTTCAAAACAGCAGAATTCTAAAAACACTAAAACCCCACCCCACTCTTTTTGTTTTTCATATCCCAGCCCATGTACTCAAAATGTTACAGGCACACAGGTATGCACCCCCCCTCCCCAAGCCTCCACTGCTCCATTTTAAGCGTCTTTAAAAAGGAAGGAGTGCACACACATTCGAGGGAGAGGGCTCTGCATGTTTGTGAGGCGGGGGGGAGAAGAGTCTCTTCCAGCATGACTGATGTCCCAGAAAAACAAAAAGCTGTCCGGGAACGTCGGAAACACATCCGTTCAACACGTCAGACTCGGAGCAGACCCTCAACCTCTGCGAGAAAACACTGACATTATTCCCAGCTGGACAGAGTCGACTACAGACGTCTAAATCTTAACAGTCAATAACAAAAATATATTTCTATAGGAATCGTAGCAGTCTCAAGGTACATAACCCCGCCCCCTCCCAAAATAAAAGAAATAAATAAAGCAAACCCAAACATTAAAAAATAAAAAAAATAAAAAAGGGAAGATATGCATCATGTCTGGATCTACATTAACAATTATCCACATCACTCTGAAACAGAAAGACAGTTCGACAAAAGCAAAACAAAACGTATATATATATATTTTTTAAATTTATATGCATGAAATCATTTCCTCTTTAATTCTTGACCACTTTTAAAATCTTAAAAACCATTTCTCAAAAAAAACAAAAACACAAAAAGGCAAGTACTTGTATTTATCCCCCAAAAATATCAGCTTTCGTGTACTCTGTAACAGGTGGCAGGATGGGGGTGGGTGGGGGTGCTAGAGAAGCCGTCTCCCTCTTTGTCCACAATTGGCAAAAAATATATATATATATTAACAGCAATAACTTACAATTCATTTATTCTAATTCATTTAACAACTGCTTGATTTATTGTTCATCTCCCATAGGAAGTTCAGTTCAATGCATCTTTATTGAAAACATTTTAAATAACATTTAATAATAGTATTAAAAAAAAAGGAAAGAAAAAAAAGAAAAAGAAAGGGAAGGCTGAAGAATAACAGTAATACTGTCCTGGGCGAGTGCAGTTTGTGCAGAGGATCACAGAGAATTTTTAAGCTCAGCTTGACACTTTGAGGAGAAGTCCTACATGATGTTTAAAGGGTTGTGATTCATGTTCTGGCTGAGCGGGTCCTGGCTGTTGACCCCCGGCCCGTGCAGACCGGCTATGCCACTCAGCTGGGACAGCATGGCACTCTGGTCTGAGCCAAATTGCTCCATAGTGTTCTGCTGCTGCTGCTGCTGAGTCGTTGGCTGCTGCTGTTGCTGTGGAGGGACTACCATTCCCGGGTGGTGCTGGTTCACATGGCTTGAGTGTGGCGAACCTGTCTGCAACTGGGGGGAGATGTGATGGGGGGAAGGCTGAGGCTGCATGCGCGGGGACGGGCTGGAGTGCGGTGGCTGGGACTGGGGTCTCGGTGACGGCTGTGGGGACCGCACCTGGTTAGCCAATGATGTGGGCAGAGGCTGGCCCTGCAGGTGTGGGTGTGGAGATTGGGCGATCTGCTGCGGCTGCTGAGGGCTCATGGGGTTACTGTGCTGGGCTGGTGACCCCCCGGGGACCAGATGTCGCTGCTGGAGCAACCTCTGGTGGAGCGCTTGTAGGGCCTGAGAAGGTTGGGGTCCACTTTGGGCAGATTGAGGGACCTGAGGTGGCTGCTGAGGGCCTCCTACACCCTCTCCCCCTGCCCCTGAATCACCCCCTGGCAGTCCAGCCATGGTATGCTGCTGCTGTTGCTGCTGCTGCATCTGGAGATGATGCTGTTGTTGAAGCCTCTGCTGGAGTGCAGCTGTGGCCTGCTGCTGGGCCACAGAGCCTGGGTAGCCTTGCCCCTGCTGGCCCGGTGGACCACCAGGCTGCTGAGGACCAAGAGGCGGACCTGAAGGAGGCCCCTGTCCCACAGTGGGAGGCTGCATCCCCGGCTGTCCCATGAATCCCTGGCCCTGTGGTGGCTGTGGTTGCTGAAACTGACCATGATTTATACCCATCTGCTGCTGCTGCTGCTGCTGAAGATGCCGTCTCATGAACAACTCTCTAAGCTGAGGATTGCTGATGTTTCCAATCTGTGGCCCCTGGCCCTGAATTCCTCTCCCCAGTCCCTGTTGCTGCTGCTGCTGCAGAGCTGCAACCTGCTGCTGCTGTAAACCACTGAGCATCGGCCTCTGCTGCTGCTGCAGCTGCTGCTGCTGTACCTGCTGCAGCTGAGCCATAGTGGCGATGTTCGCATTGGCCCCTCCCTGACCCCCCATGTGCATGCCTGGCTGACTAACACCAGCAGCATTCAGGTTCACCTGTGGTGCCCCACCTCCAATCACATTTCCAACAGGCCCCCCTGTGGGACCAGGTCCTCCCGGCACACCCCCTGGTCCACCAGGGCCCCCCTGCCCCCCCTTATACTTTGATGCCCTCTGTTTGATAAAAGCAGCCATCAGCTGTGGGTTTGACCGCAAGATGTTGAGGACTTGCTGTTGCTGAGGTGGAGAGCTGGGTGAGCGGAGCATCCGTAACAGCTCCTGGAGGGCTGCTTGGGGGAAGTTTCCACCAGCAGCGCTAACCCCCGGGACGCTGGTGGCTCCGGGTACACCTCCCCCTGTGACCCCGCCTCCAGCACCTTGCTGCTGCACCATATTCATCAAGGCGGCATGGCCCTGAGCCTGTTGGTGCTGCTGCTGCTGCTGCTGAGCGGCCATCATGCCAGTGTGGCCAATTTGGGTCATCATAGCTTGCCTCTGGTGGGGCGGCATCCCCTGGGCTGTCCACTGTGTTTGCTGCTGTTGTGGGTTCTGAAGTGGAGCTCCCATCCTCTGCTGCTGGAGCTGTACCTGAGGGGGCAGCTGGCCCTGTGGGATGTTACCTTGCTGAGGAGGCTGCTGCATGGGCCCGCTGGTGCCGACCATCATCCCCGTAGGAGCGCCTTGCTGCTGATCCATGTGGGCCCGAGCAGCTGTTACTGCCACTTGGGTCTGCGGTGGCATGCCTTGGGGTCCTACCATGCCTACAGACCCTGGGTGTCCCATGCCCATCTGCTGACCTTGACCTTGTTGGTGTTGAGAGTGAGAAGGCATCAACTTTCCAGCTGCCTGGGCTGCCTGTCTCTGTAGTGCCATCTTCCTTTGAGCGTCAGCCACCTGCTGAATCTTCATAGCGATTTCTACAGCTGCCGGTGGAGGGCCAGAAGGTTGCTGCTGTGGAAGGGAGGGCTTGCTCTGTGGCTGGTTAGGAGGTTGCTGGCTCCCAATGTTTCCAGCCATGACGGCGCCGCCAGGCTGCTGCTGTTGTTGGGGAGGCGTGGCAGAGCCAAGGACTGGTTTACCTTGGGACTGGTGGACCGGTGAGGAGCCCGGAGGTCTGCTGGCATATTGAGGCAAACTGTTGTGGTGCTGTTGGAGCTGCTGAGGGTTGGTCACTGCTCCACTCGGCTGCTGCTGTTGCTGGACCTGAGGAAGCATCTGCTGCTGCTGATGTTGTGGAGAGTTCATTATCCCACCACCACCTCCCCCTCCTGCAGTTTGCTGGAACTGGTGATGAAGGGCATGCTGGGGAGGCATTCCTCCTGGCTGCTGCTGCACTCCAGGACCAGGACCCATTCCCTGCTGCGGGACTGGAGGCATGGACTGAGTCGGGGTTTGAGGAGTTGGGGGTTGCGTTCCACCAGCTGTTGGGGTACTAGGCGCCGTGGTAACATTGTTTCCTGGGGATGGAAGTCCAACCGCAGATCCGCCCGGGGGCCCTCCAGCTGGCTGGGTCACCCGCTGCATGGTGGCCATCCTCCTCCTCAGCATCTGGGCCTGCTGCAGTCTGTGCTGCAGCTGCTGCTGTCGGAGTTTCTGCTTGATGTTCAGACAGAACGGGACAGGACATTTGTTCTCCTGGCAGTGTTTGGCGTGGTAGCAGCACAGAGCAATGAGCTGCTTGCAGATGGGACAGCCGCCATTCGTCTTGCGCTTGCAGCCCTTCGTGTGCTGCACAACGCGCTTCATCTTCTGACAGGACGGCAGCGAGCAGTTGGCATTGCGACACTGGCAAGCGTGGACCAGCGATTGGATGCAGCGTTGGATGCTGAGGCGGCGAGAGTCACCGGGGCTCTGAGTAGCTGCCGCTGCCTGGTTGCTGCTGTCGTCATCCAGGCCAAGCCCCAGCTTTTCCATCTTGTGCTCATGACCTTTAGCGTTGTAGCAGGTGATACACAAGTCGTAGTCCTGGAAAAGGAAAGGGGGAAATAAACATGACTGGAATTACTAGATTAACTAACATATGCTACTGTGAAATTCAAAATTGTGCTTTTTAAAAATAAAAATAAAAATAAAAATAATTATTTGCACCTTTCAATATTTTGCATAAACAAAAAGTATAGTTTAAATGTTTCTCACCTCGCAGACAGTGCAGTGGAAGCGAGTCTCCACATGATGTTTACACTCGTTGCAGGTATAGACGAAGCGGTCCTGGCTCTGGTTGTGGAGCTCCACCAACATACACGTGGAGCTCCACTTGGACCTCCTGAGAGAGCTGAACTCCAAGTGCTTGTCTCTGGCCAGAGTTAGAAAGGCATCACGGCCGTCCATCAGATCACAGGCCATCAGGGGATCTGGGTCGGTGATGGGGGGCAGTGAGTTGGCGGTGGGACCAGCAATGAGGCGGATGACGAAGAAGACCTGCCAATTAAAAGCAGGGAAAATATTTAAAGTAATATTTAACCAACCTTTAACAAGATCTGGATTTAGTTTTTTCATGCAGGAAGATAAAACTGAGGGAAATGTGTCTTTTTTTCCCCTGCAGATCAGTGAATCAGTGTATTTTTGTTCAAATAATATGTTACCATCATTGCACTAAACAGTTAGGGTCTCTTTTAGTTTTTTTTTTTTTGTAGCCTTAAAGTTGAGGATCATTAGAAGCATGGCTGCTTTGAATGACAAGTAGGTGCCACTCGGGCCACTAGCTTCCTGCTAGATCTCACAGAACTGGACCTCTGAACCGGAGGAGACTTAAATGCAGCGGCTTGCTGTGTTGTTAGCGGCACTAACAGCTTCTTCAAAAGAATTTATGTCAGTGTGTGAAATTAAAGGATTTTATTAGTCTGTTGCATAGAATGTATGGGTGCAACTTGCTTTTTAGTGTCAGCTGATAACTTCACTTCCCCCTTTTGTCCAGCTGTAGTAACTTCTGGTGCCAAAAACACAGCTGACGACAGGTCATGATGGTATGGATGGAGCTTCAAAAACAGGAGCTCACAAACCAGCAGTGGAATAACAGTGACTGTGTCCATCTTTTATATACAGGCCATGAAATGAGGTGACTTTCTTGTTAATGGTTGTGTTGCCAAAAAGCATCTTTGAGGTCGCACTAAACACACAGACTTTATTTCAATGCAAGTGTGAAAAGTAAGTAATATCAGAACTGCTCCCCCAAGCAGGTGCAGAGGGCCATCAGTTTGACGGCTCATAGTGGTATAAATATGCTGCAGTGTCCAATAAGAGAGTAAGCAGCGGCAGCTACGACTAAATTAGACTTGCATACCTCTTTATGTTTTTCCATTGTGGCATAAAGTTTCTGGGAAAGGTCGTTGGAAACGTTGGGCATCCCTGGTTTTTTCTTATTGGCTCGGCTCAAGTTGCTCTTGTTCTTGCTCGTCTTTTTATTGTTCTTCTTTTTGGCATTCTTGCTGTCTCCTTTTGTGGCCTGTGAATGTTTAAATGTCAATTAAGCAAGAGGACACCACTAATATATATTGTGAAAAAAATGAGCCTTAAACTGATGATTCCCTTATAAAGGATCTTGTTCTACTCACATCTGTGCTCTCATTAGAGGTACTGTTCTCCTCCCTCTTCCTCTCCTCCTCCTCTTGTTCGAGCTCCTTGATGCTCTCCTCCAGGACGTTAGGCCAGAAGTCGCCCTCAAAGTATGGCAGCTCCTTGGCACTGGTCAGCCGGTCTTCTGTTGCCTGCTTGAAAATGTCCTAAAGGGACGGAGAGGACGAAACAGGGTAATGCTGTTAATGTCAGAGGTTTTTAGAGGTTCACACAAAGCATGCAAGAAAACTATTTCAAAGACAGTCAAGGGAGATGGAACATTTACAAGAACAGCTTGTAAATGGACTTGTTTGCTCAAAGAATCGAGCACAACCAGAAGCAGAGCATGAGAATTAGGGCTAAACTGTCTCACCTTGTAATCATGGACTATGCGCTCAGACACAGCCTTGTCCAGCATCTTCTTGTACCACTCCTGCAAGCGTTTAGGCTTGGGGATCTTCTGGTCTGGTGGGTGACAGTGGAAGATGTAGTCATCCCCTTCACTAGGAGGACAGGCCCAGATATGCCCTGTTGTAAACCTGAGACAGGGAGACAAGGAGTCTTTTATATATAACTGAGTTTTTCATGCAACCAAAAACATTCAGAAACAGCAAATGTACCACAAAGAAACTCTAAGCTCCTGTCTTACCCCAGCCTTTTGACATACTCCAGGTAGCCCAGGAGGATCTCGTGATAGACTGCAGTCCTGATGTGTCGAGGTTTGAAGAAGTGCACACTGTCCAGGTAGGAAATGTACACTCGCCTCTGATTGGGAGGAGGGCAATCTGAGCCGTACTCTTGAACGTGCATGCCGAAAAAGCACACGTCCGCGCCGTCAATGTCCTCGAATGCAAACAGGGCTTTCATCCTGTACGGGAAAGACTCTGCCATCTCTCCGCTGTCCACAAACCTGAAGGGGAACAAAATCAATAGGTGAAGAAAACTGGCGTGAAACATTATCAGCAACTGAAGAAACTTGACTGTGGGACGTGTGAACGCAGACTACAGCCACGCAGTGCTTTTACTGAGTGAGCTCAAATCTGGTTAGGACAAAATTGTCAAAGCCAAAGGGGGTTGGATGTTAAATGAGACGCAATTAATCACTGAAATAAATTCAGATTGCAGCTTTGCTCCTTCTTGACTCACTGGACACCTGTTTTAATCTTTAATCTCTTCACTCACTGCTGAGTCACCTCTCATCTTCCCTTTTGATAATCTCATAATGATTTGCCTCTTCGGTGTGAAACCTAGTGAGGTATTCTTCCCTCAGGGATTCACACGCTGTTTGCATGCAGAGCCCGACAGATACAGACAGAGACAGAATATTTGGTCATTTAAGACTGATATATTAGCTGATGTTTTTTTATTCATTTCAGACACACAAAGCAGACACAGATTTAGCCAACATTTGTTATCTGTAGTTTTTCTTAATAAGTTCCTACTAAGATAGTATGACAATGCAGTTTAAAATATTGTTTTATTGTGCGTTTATCGTGTTACAAACAAACAATATTAACAGGGAAGGTGTAGAGTGCCCCCTAGAGGACAATATACGCAACACTACATCTCATAACCTTGTATAGGATGTTCCTCTCCTATCTTTTTTTACTTTAATTTTCCATTTATTGACCATTACAAACACTGATATAAGCAATGATACCAATAATATATCGGTATCAATATCCACCGATATATCTGCCCCGCTGATATATCGGTCTAACTCTATGTAGAGCAGGGATCAGTGTTTTCTCACACTCAGATGCTCCTGAGCAAAAGACCCCCACCATTAGCTGTTAAATTTGCAGTGATTTAGAGGTGGTTAGGGCTAAGACAAAATATCAGCCCCAACAACTCCTGAATGAAGAAATCATGATCCATTCTCCACTTCTAATCATCTCTATACCACTCCACTGACTATCATGCACCATATTATTTTTTCTTCCATAGTTATATATTGTTATATTTTTGGGCTTTATTTAACTAAACCGATTTAGAGTTGTTAAATTATTTTTCATTGTACCTGCAAAACTGACAAATGATCTTAACTTATTACCCTTCAATTAAATGTTTTTATGCACATACTGATTATATAATTAATACATGCAATAATGTAGCACCTCAAAACTTTGACCTACCAAGATCACAGCTTAATAACTCCTCCCATAGAATTTAGGAGTTTCCATGGGATTCCCACCTCTAATCAGTAAATATGTTCCATTACCAGGCCCCAAAAACCTGCAGCAGCAGTGAAATTTAACCGTTTACCTGGACTTCATTCCCGGCTTGACTTCAACCACCTTGTCTGAGACATGGACCACACGAATGGTGACCTCTCCAGACTCGGTATGGTTTTGCCGCTTGATGTAGTCGTTCACTCGCATTTCTAAAAAGCTCCCCAACTTGGTTTGAGGAAGCCCTGCGGAAACAGAGAAACAGGTGTGACCAAATAACAGAGCTGAGAGGTACCGCTATTCTCACACTGTCTTTTTTGGTCAACAAGTATTTTAGCATCTTGAAAACTGGCAGCAGCTGCGGGACAGAGCCTTTGTCTGACTTCATTCATTGAAAACCTCCATCAATAAATAAAGATCTACTACCTTGTATCCAGGAAACAGACCTCCATACAACACATAATTTCATCAGTCTCACTCCAGTATAATCAATCTAATCTTTTGTCCTCTGTTTGTTCAGTTTCCTCAGGTTTTTAAAGCACACACTGCACACCACGCAGATATAGGAGATATCTCATTGGTGCAAAAACACCATTTTATGCCTGCCAAACTGTGTTACCGATGGCATTTTTAATAGATTAAACTAAAGAAATGGGAACAAATGATGTGTTTTTGGGACAGGCTGCTAGTAACAAAGTCTTTAAAGTAGGGGTGGAAATTTAATGTGTTAATTGCGATTAATTCATTTGGAAATATAACGCATAAATTTAAAAAAAAACAAAAACAAACATTTAATTGCACTTTGCATTCCAAGCAAAGAGGAACTTTTGTCAATGCACGATTTCCTGGTATACCGATTACACTGATGCATACATCAGAGCTACAAAGAACCAGAAGAAAGCGCGTTGCTAGGACTGATCTGAGGCAAAAGACTACCCGATGGAACCAGACCTGAAAAAGATCAGATGCAAGGACTGGACTGAAAAAGCAGCCAATGTCCAAAGAAAAACTTTAAAAGATGAAGAAACTGCTGCTCAAGACCACTAAAGAAAAAAAAGAGAAAAAAACCCCACAAAAAACTAAAGTCAGGAAAGTCTGGATCCTTGGAAAGCAAAGTGTAAAGAAATGAAGGGAAACTCAAGTTTCTGTATAGTACGGAATTTCTAAGTTAAATGTACTTATAAAAACACTGAGAAATCCCTTCTTTCAGCATGGATGACTAATGCTAACCAGGCATAGTTTTCTGAGTAAAATCCAAATTCACATTTAATGAGAAAAAAAAAAAAGAGCCACGTGTCACAATATCCTTAGGCTATGTTCAGCATGAACATCCCTACACAGCAGGATACTCTCTACTTTCTGACACACACAGACTGATGATCCAGTGTTATTACTCCTAACCTTGTGTGGCAACTTTCTTCACTGTTTTTCTGAGTCTAATGGTGTTGTTTTGTCACCAGCAGAGTAACTTTGGATGATTTACAGTTCAAAATAATCCTCATTTATCCTACAGTGTATAGCAGGGGGGTAATACTGAACAGAATTGTAGAAACGGGTATTTAAAAGTGTAAATAAATGAATTGCACTATCATACTATCTGCGATAATACTGACATAAAGACATAGAAAAGGTCATATCATTGCTATGACAATGCCATGGATTTACACTCCCTAGTACCTGCAACAATTAGATGATCCTGAGCATTCCTAAGAGCCGTGTCAGATGATGACTCAGTAGCTATAAAAGAATCTGCTTCAACAACATCTGAAGTGAAGTCTTTTCAAAATATACAAGAAACCTGTTCCTGCTGAAGGTGGAAACAAACTTGTTTAACCACTTGAGGCAAAAAACACACCGTCGAGTATAACCAGGCTATGAAGATACTAACAGCTGCTGATGTGCGACCCAAATGTAAACAAAAGAGCCTGCCGAGCACCGCTGGAGCACTTGTGAGCTGCACTCCACATGACAGGAAGGGCATACAGTGGATGGAAATCACTGATGCGGTTACATGCTTCAAACTGAGGCCTTTGAGCAGCTAAAAAGATCGGTCAAAGATACAACATCACAGACAGATTTTCAAGGTTAGGTAACTTTAGTTACTGTTGAACTGAAATGTTAACTTACGCCTCAATTTCCAGGGAAAACACTACTTTGGCTACTTTTGTGTTGTTAATCTCAGCCTGATCTTTTGTCCTACTAGGAGCAGGCCCCGGGGCAGACCCGGGACACAATGGAGAGGATCTCTCTCCTGGGCCTGGGAATGCCTTGGTGTTTCCCCAGATAAGCAGGTGGAGGTGGCTGGCAAAAAAGAGATCTGGGCTTCCTTGCCCCCGAGACACGACTTCAGATAATTGGAATAAAATGGCTGGATGATTATTTTTTTGTTATTTTAGATTTTAACTGTGTTTCTTAGTTTTAGACTGGTCGGTCAGTCTAATTTTTTTCCTCTTATCCCCATGTCACACTTTAAATGAGGAAGTAATGGGTGGCTGACATTGCCTTGAAATTATATCACAATATTTCACGACAATAAAGATGAAAAAAAATATACACTGAAGGTTTTATTCATACTTGCGCTTGAAACATATTAGTGGAAGGAAATGAAGGATTTTCCTTACTTATTTTCCTCCTTACTGCCACTGACACAAACCTTATTGGTCTGTAAAGATTAATTTATGAAGACTATTTAACAGGGATGTAGCATAATGTAAACATAAAGGCAGTCCACTTTGATTTTATTCTGTGGCAAGTTTTGGTACATTTTTTAAATTATATATACAATTATATATACATTTTTTAAATTATACATATATATTTATCTTCTAAGAGAGGCACTGAATTCATGTGAAGAGAAGATTTGTACATTAGCAGGAATGTAGCACACCAGTGTTATAACAGTGTGAATGCAGTGTTATGTTTATGTGACAGTGCAATAAAAACATTTTTGTCACTAAAATAAATAAATAAAAATCAATGACTAAACCCGACACATAATCGCAATCTTAGCACCGATCGAAACAATTGTGACACTTATTTTGGCCGTAATCGCGCTGCACCCCTGCCTCCAAGCCAATTTTATTCTGATTGGTTGCCTCTCTCAAACAGGTGGTTTATTATAAATATGTGGGTAGAAGAAGAGAAGCAGAGCTGTAAGGACCAAGCAGCTTTATTCCACTTACTTTTGGCGGCGTACTTGTTTTCTTTCCGCGTCTTATTGGCCTTTTTGAGACAGTTGTCACAAACAAATCTGGAAATGAAAAGTCTATGGTTAGATTTGCAGGTTACCATCAGCTCTGTCACAATAATCAGCAGTGACAGTGACAAAGCAGCTCTAATCAAGACATGACTCGGCCTTTCATGCTAGTCTTCCTTTCTTTAAACAACTCTAATGAGTGGGAAATCACTCACATCTTTCAATTAAAAACAGACCACACATGTAGGGAGATCAATCTTGGAGGAATGACTCTCTTTGCTACAGGACTGCGGCCACGCTGTCAGGCATTTTTGACCCCCCCACCAAGATGTAGCGTTTGAGATTTAGAACCCGTTTTTAGCAGCAGCAGCTGGAAAAGTGAATGTCAGACCCAACATTTGTACTTGGGCACATTAAGTGATTTGAGTTTTGAATAGAGATTATATTCCAGACCTAGTCACGCAATGCACTGTGCAGAAAGTGTGTGTGTGTGTGTGTGTGTGTGTGTGTGTGTTCGCGCGTGTGTGTCTGTGATAGCTGGCTCACCCTGATGGCCATATGGTTTCATTATGGAGGACGCAGATCTGGTGCATTTTACGGCCGCAGTCGATACATTCCACAAGTCTGAGCGGGGAGAGAGCGTGAAGAGACAAAAGACAGACGTTCAAAAGTTAGTACAGCAAAAACATCACACCCGAGGAAATAACCCGTTTGATTCCTCGAGAACTTTTAACACAATAATGGCTCTCAAATGAGTGAAGAAGGGCACATACAGCTCGGGGTCAAGCGTGTCGTTCTTCTTCCGCTGGAACTGGTCTTTGTTGATGGAGCTGTGGGAAAAATCAGAAAGAACCAGCTGTAATCAACTCAGCCCTCTGCAGACTGCAGGCTGCTTTTCCTTCATTCGGAAAGATTTACACAAATTCAGGATGTGCCCACTGCCTCACCATTTCCCCTCTACATGCTCTCACCCTGATCATCTGTCATGGAAGACAACGCAATAATAGAAAGTTCTCCTAACCCACAGAGCCGCCACAAACTAATCCTGTGCAGCTCAACACTGTTTAATCCTACAGGGCTCACTGTTAATTATCTGGACCATTTTCTCGCTCATTTAACAACTGGGTCAATAAATATCAGGACTAGAATTTTGTGACTGATTATTCCATTATTCATTTTGTCAGTAAAAACTGCAGCCTGTTTCCTAAGCTACAAGATGCCACTTAGCAAATGTTTTGCCCAGGCTGAGCTCAGTTTACTGTCACGTGTGACAAGTGTGTGGCACTGCTTCTCGTTTTGGCTAACAGAGAGCTCCAGGACAATTATGTTACAGTGATATCAAATACAGATTAACAACAAATCCACACCTAAGAGAAACACAAAGACTTAAATTATAAAAATGAAAGAAGTGAAGCTTCTTTCAGCAGATATTACACCAGAAGTCCTCCCGATCTTGAACTGGGATCTTATGTGTGTTAAGCAAATGAGTTAATCACTACAGTGTGGCGCCACTAAAAAAATACAATGCTTTTACAACAGTAACATTATTTAACCAAACTGGAGCTCAGCTATAGGTGTACACACATTACTAATCTTGTCAACAGGAAACATCTGAGTGCCTTTTAAAGGTAACAGCTTAATTAGGTTTGCACAAAAAAAAAAAAGTTTTAACAATTTTATTTCCAAAGACGTTCCTCTGTGGAGGCATCGCTGCAGAAAGGCTGCTCTGCAGTGTTGGGAGACACTGACGATACCATTTAGAGGACACAAACTAACTTTTAAACTGTATTTTTGATCAGTAAATGATATTTTTGTGACTTAAGATGCTTCCAATTTAGTCTTCCAATTGGTTTTCAATAAATTCACAAATATATTTGATAGCCTAAAGAAAAGGAGTTTTTAATAACAGCTGGTTTTCAAGCATTACACAAGGACCTCTGAGATGTAGCAAGCTGTCTTGTGTTGTGTGTTGCATGAAGGACACAATGTGATGGTACTCACGTCTGCGGCTGGGAGGGGTCATCCCCCAGGGAGACACTCTCGCCTTGGATTTCGTTGAAACACTTCTCACAGAAGTGATACCTGTCAGCAAGAAGCCCATATTTTGGTGAACTACACCGTTCGTCATCAGCACAGCCAATCACAGAGAGGGCACGAAGAAGCAGCCGCCAATCAGGGCAGGACAGGCCAGGGGGTGGACACACAGGAGGAGGCAGAGGGCAAGGTAGGTCGTCGCCGGCAGCCAATCGTGATGCAGGGTTTTTGTGTGGGCGGGTGTTTTGATTTTGCGCGTAAATTTCGGAGTGGATGATTGGTCACACCAAAGCAGGCCAATGCAGACATCACAAGCGTTAAAAAACACAAGGAGGGAGAGAGGGGAGGAAAAGGGAAGGGAAGGGAAAGGGGAGGAGGGAGATGGGGAAAGGGAGGTCAAAATGAATATTAAAAAAGAAAAAGAAAAGAAAAAGCATGAAATAAATCGTTACAGGTCAGACGGAGACAATGAAGGGAGGGAGAGAGGGAGGAGGGGGCGAGGAGCATGGAAGGAGAAGGATGTGAACAACAACCAACAGAGGACAGAGAGCCAAGGCAAAGCAAAGATTAGCATCAGACGTTCAGTGGTAAACAACAACAACAACATTACAGCAACATGAGAGACCACTAGGAGCTGTGGAGGAGGAAGGGAGTGAGGAGTCTCCATACATGAAAAGGTGGATGAGGAAAAAAATAAATAAATTATTAAATGGTAAAGCAACAGAGACCCATCATCCTTTCAGGTCATTTATAAAGTGGGAACCTTTCTTCTGGTGACGAGCATGACACCACCACCACCTCCCACTCTGCTCATGAAGGTACATTTTAGAAAATGTAAAATCATCTCAGTTGTGGGGACAGTGTTGCAACAAATTTTTTAAAAAAAAAGGAACTCTGCAGGAAGATGGGAGCCCACTTTATGAATGACAACAACATGTAAATTAAAGTGGTGAACTATGGAGATGGTGCCAGGGTAACCATTTGAAGCCAAATTAAAACTCATCTGTGATTGAACTGACTGATTGATGCTATGCTGTAGGAAGTATCAGTGTGAGGAATACAACACGACACATACGAGGTGATCTCACTGTCTGCATTGTCACAGCAAAAAAGAAAAAATAAATAAATAAATGAGAACTAAGTTCTGCCGACAGCCCTTACCTGTTCTGGTAGCTAAAATAAGCAGCGTCACGTTGGATGGTGCATAACTGTTTTCCATAGCAGCATAGCGTTTGAGGAGAAAACTCAAACTGCAATGAGGAGGAGACAAAAAGAAACCTCATGTGAATACATGTTTAAAAACACACACTAACACTAGATGTACCAGGTTTACATAA
>VUQG01026652.1:0-11677 GCA_015106755.1 Etia nguti | reverse complement strand
TTCAAAGAACCGTTGCTTGAAAGGTTCTTTGTGGCACTAAAAAAGGTTCCTCTATGGCATCAGTCTAAAGAACCGCTTTTGGTTCCAGTTGGCACCTTTATTTTTCTGAGTGTACAGCCAATAGAACAATCTTGTAGTCATGAAAGATCATTCATTCATTTTCATTTTCAGATCGTCATATAAAAGTTAACATACGACAGCTATGGTAATCAATGGTGATGGTAATCAATAACCATCTTTTCTTCATCGTCTTCTGTAAATGGCCTGTATTTGTATAGCGCTTTACTTAGTCCCTAAGGACCCCAAAGCACTTTACACTACATTCAGTCATTCACCCATTCACACACAGGTGATGGCAAGCTACATTGTAGCCACAGCTGCCCTGGGGCGCACTGACAGAGGCGAGGCTGCCGGACACTGGCGCCACCGGGCCCTCTGACCACCACCAGTAGGCAACGGGTGAAGTGTCTTGCCCAAGGACACAACGACCGAGACTGTCGGAGCCGGGGCTCGAACCGGCAACCTTCCGATTACAAGACGAACTGCCAACTCTTGAGCCATGATCGCCGCTAAAAAGAACTACGTCTACTGACAAAATAGAAAACTCAACTTTAAATAGACAGTATTATCCCCATTCATAAACCTAACGTCATGGTGCAACCAGTATTTGTGTTTCAGGTCCTGGATTAATATTCTTTGATTTAGTGTTATTCATGTTCTCCCTGTTTGTCTCAGTGTGTCATATCCTTAGTTTATAGTCTCTAGTTTTCTGTCACTGTGCCTTCGCCGTGTTCCACGTTTAGTTACTCTTGTCTCTGTGTTTCATGTTCCCTCTGATCCCCTAGTCAGTCATGTCTCCATGTCACGTGTCAAGTCTGCGTCTTTGTGAAGGTCTCATGTTTCCTGTTTTATTTTGATAGTTCCTCGTCCTGTGTTCAGTGTATTCAGTTTTGCTTCCTCCTTGTCTCATTATGTCTGATTAGTCCCAGCTGTGTTTCCCTCCTGTTTCCCATTCCCTCGTTACTCACTTTTGTATGGAAGCCTTGTATTTTCTTCTGTTCGTTGTTGCGTCGTACTCCCTCATTGCTGTGGGGTTTCTCCGTGTTTCCTGATAACTTCTAGCTCTGTGTTTTCGAGTTTCCCAGTTTGTGTTCCAAAGTTTCCAGTTTCGGTTTTGTTTTTCTCTGTTATATTATTCCGTGTTTTTGCCTTTTTCAGTCCAACCTTTTGTTTGAGTCCTGCGTTTGGGTCCTAATCCTGCCTGCCACAGCCGTAACATGACACCTAAATGTTTTGACCATTTCTTTTAATTCCAATTCTTATTTCTGTGTGTTGTAAGTGATTCACTGACTTTAAAGGGTTCAGCATCCGTACACGGTTTCTGTAAGTCAAGTCAGACGTGTCGCAGAAAGCCTTGAGCCATCTCTACATGCCATCTCAGAACTGCTACAGTGCCAGACCTCCACATCGGCCTGAAATAATGTGAGAAGGAATGCACTTGAACGTTAGATGCACCTTTAGCATCTGACTCTGCTTCTATTTGTACCATGTAGCGCAGGCAAGGATAATACCACATGTGCATGTAGAGCACAAAAATCCATCATTATGCACCTGAAAGCGCTGGCTACAAAGAGAAAAAAGAAAAACACTCAAATCTGTTCAAGGCTAAAGGGTCTTAACATCCATCCCAGTATAACAGCAAAGAAACCCAAGGTTTCTGCTGAGGCTCCCCTCTGAATGTTGCAATTATCTAATCAGTATTAGGCACAAATTAAATACATGCAGCACTTCGGAGATGAAGGCCAGCGGTGGATGAAAGGAAGGGAATTAGGATGTAAAATGAGTTGTGTTTGCTTATGTAAATGCAGACCACTAGAGTATGCTGTAGCTGTTGATGTGTTATAGTCTCATCAAGGCCACATCAGGGAGAAGACTGTGTTACTGTGCCCCTTCTGGACATCACTCACTCTGCTTCCTCGCAGCTCTGTCTCTTTCTCTGTCATGTTGCCTCTCATGCTTTCTGCCTCCACTGCGCACTGAATCATTTCTCCCCTCCTCTCTCTCTTTTCTCATTTATTCCATCCTTCTTGTGTCCGTCTCTCGACTCTTCTTCTTTACCAGCTGAATCTTTGTTTTTTCCTCCAAACTAAAGCCCCTTTATCTCTGTTTATCTGAGCCCCCCACCCCCCACCCCAGCACTGTTCTTCCGTGGTTTTACTTACTCCTCTTGCCCATACCTCTTATCTTTATTCTCCCAGTAGTTTCTCATATTCCCTTCCTAATGTGCCCAAGAGTCTGCTACTCACCTTCACTCTCATCTTTTCTGTCTTATCTCACATCCAGATTGCCCACCACCACCACCACCACCACCCATTTCTTTCACTTTTCCATGTCTGCTTTGTTTTCTTTCCTCCTTCTGTTTTCTCCCTGATTGTTCTGAGCCGAGTAGACAGGCACAGCCTTTGATATGTATATAGACAGAATGCCTAATTAAAATCACTTTAAATGTAGTGCTTGTCAAACTATAGTGATGGCTGCGAATTTAGTGTGCTACTTAAAACACCTCTTTATTCCTTCATTTCTTCATTCCTCTTTAAATTCATTCCTAATCAATTTTCTAACATTCAGCTTCAAATTTGATTAATCACTATGCATTCATTAGTTACTCACTATGTAAGCTGACGGCTAATTGGGAAAAAAAATGGATCTTTAAAGCTGCAGTGATCAATAAATACTTTTTTAATACCAGCAAATTATCTGTGTGTGTGTGTGTGTGTGTGTTGTCCTTAGATGATATTTTGTCTGTAGACTTTTCACTAATTTGACAGGTTGTAAATATTCTACATATATTTTGTCCATTTTGGTTCATACTTGTGATTTTTATGCTCACACTCAGTTTTCATTGACCTTTCATCTCAGTAATTCTTTTTAACACAGACTGATGAATTTATAAGAGCCTTTGGCTTTTGTAGGGTTTTGAAAATTTGGTGGAATTTGGGGGGTGGGGGGTGGGGCTTTACCCACATCAGAATATTTGATCTGTTGAAAATGTGTAGAAGAGTGATCATCAGGGTCATGGGCAACCCCAATGACATATTTTGCATTATTGCATTTTCCTGAGAAAACTTAAATGAATGTGCCTATAATATCTGTAAGGGTTTTTCTTCTGTATTTGCATTTAAAGGTCTCATTTAATACTTCAAATATTCTACTTTTCATGTGGTACTTGAGATTAAGCTCTTCATTGGGTTCCTTTAGCATTTCCTGGTACAAAAAGTTTCTGCTTGAGCAGGAAACATGGCATTCAAACAAGCCAGGATCAATGTGGCGCTACAAGGTGACGTAAAGGTCAATTGATAAACCAATCAAGCAGTCTGCATGGGGGGAGGGAGATTGTGAGCATATCTGCTTTATCACCTCAGCTGGACTTTGAAACTGTGGAAGGAATAACCTTTCCCACACACTGAGATAAACCTGTCATATATGCTGCGCATTCCCCCTCCCGAAGAAGAAAAAGGAAAGTTTTAGGTGCTGCTATTTCACACGAGCACACTATATCCCACCTCAGCTTCAAAGACTTAAGATAGAAACGTTACCATAACAACCACTGTCTGTAAAGCAGCTGCAAATGCTTGCAGAACCACAGCCCTTCTGGATCCACGGTTTATAAAAGTCTAGAGAAATCCACTGCTTCAGAAAGGATTAATAATTTGTCATATTCTGGCGCAGGTGATATGGAAATCCTGAAATATACCGACTGCAATGCCAAAAGATGATTGTAAACTTATTTATTTTACTTGCATTACTTTTTGCTGCTTTTGCCATGAGCTGGCTGGGTGTAACATTTCCTGCCATTTTTGAATGATAACTGTGCTGTCAGATAAATTGATCTAAGAAGTAAATAAATAAAGTGGCGACAGTTTGTAAGATTTAAATCAATCAGCATTTTCACGTATTTCTTGGCATCTTTTTCATCCTCTTTGAAGCATGCCCAGGATGTTGTTTGCTGGACAAAGACATTTCCAAGGTGTACACTATGACATCATTCCAACATCTAATTAGACTCTAAAAATATCTGCAGATTCAGAAGGAAATCTACATCATCTTAAACAAGCACAGGGAAATTTGCCTCTCATCAAAGAACTTGGTTTTACAGAAACAAAGCTTCAATGTTATTAATAATCTCCATTTGCATCAGGTTATTTTTGGCTTTTTTTCATGCAGGACAGCAAACATTAAGATTTCCTATTTGCCAGTTTTTCTTTCCCATAGTGCATCTGTCTCTCGGGCCAGTTCTGGAGGAAGTCAAGCGAAGCAAACACTATCTGGCTGGCCGTGAAGCCTGCACTGGAGGTTAGAGCTTATCACGGTGCAACTAAGGGTGCAAAAAAACAAAGCCTGTGTAGACTTTTCATACTATATAACAAAGGGGGACAGATAGAAAAATGGAAGCAACGTTATTTCATTGACGCAAAGACACAGACTAGCCACGCATCACACAGAAAGTACAGAGACATCCTACAGTCTCATGAGCTAACACTGACTATAGAAAAAGGAACAAATGTAAAGCTATAACACTTTATCTTTGACACCAAAAAAAAGAGCAGCAAAGAAGTTCAGTTTTCTTTGTTGTACTCCATCTGTTTTTTCACATCTTATCATTAAATACATTGGAGGGTTAATTCAGTGGGAACCCACTGTGACAATCTGGAAGATGTTCAAAGAATTTCCATTTCTCTGAGGGAACTATTTTTACAGAAAACGTAGCCCTGCATGTTCACTAATTAGAAAACGGGGCAGTAGCTGCTGTGTATATGGGAAGCAAGTAAAACATCATGTTGAAAAATAGATTCTGGCACAGGAGTTTGGACTATCACTAATAAGACGCTGCTCAGTATAGCCTGTAAATATGTACAGTATTGTTTACGACAATGTTACAGCTGAATTTTCCAACAGGAAAAATGTGAAATGTATCAAGATAAAGGTCTGAAAGAAATTAGTTATTAGCACAGACCCACCACTACATTCAAACCACTGACAAATGAAGTGAACAACATAGGATCATATTCCAACTGTGCGAGATTCAGCTGAAAAACACTGGGTCCTTGCATCCATGTGGATGTTACCTGGACAGGTAGCACTGACCTAAACATTAAAGCAAATCAGCTTGGGGACAGCACATCCCCATCTACTCCAACAACGTTGTAAAAACTGTTAAGCAGTGGGTTGAAGAACAAGACACCAGGATGTTGAAGCTACTTCCAAACTTTTGAGATACCAATCGAATATTCATCAGAAAGGCCTTAACAAATGATTTAAAGAGTTTCTTAAAGGATGCTTTCAGTCAGTAATTAAGAGAGGGCAGCAGTGATGTGGTTAGAAAGTGTTTTAGTTCTTTTGCAGCTATGTTGGGAAATCAATGCCCCAGTTGTGCTCTGTGCCCCACGGGGCTCTATTTTGTTTCCCTTTTTATCTTGTGTAGCCACAATTGATTTTAACCACTATACAGATGATACATGACTATATGTCACAGCAAAGCCCAACACAGATGTTACATTTATTCTAGACAAGATCGGATGGTTGGATGGAAATAGATTTTCCACTTCTGAATTACTCATCTTAATTAAATATGATCAGCCCGGCAAACAACCACTTGTCTAAGCCGGTGGTGTTATCCAACGATGTTTTAACCTAGATTTAGCTGTTAGTCTTTTTCTTCAGGTGAGTTATTTAGTCAAAATTAGGTTATTCTTCTCATTTGCTGACCTAGAGGTCATCAATGCTTTTACATACTCCAAACGTGATTACTGAAGTAGACTTTCAGATTCAGATTTAAACTGACAATAGACAAAATGGCAACAGCTCCTAGTCTTTAGAAACACACAACTGTGTCCCTGATCTTTCCTAGACATTACCTGGCAGATATGTTAATAAAATTGCAAGTTTCTGAATCAGTCTGATCTGACATTTAATGGTGTTTTTACATAATGTACATAATGCTGAAAAGAGCAAGCAAGAAAACAGAGTTTTATTGTTTGGGGAATTCAGAGATTCAGTGTCACATGTCTCCCTGGATACTCTAACTGGACTCTGATACTTGTAAATCAAACAGAGAAGCGAGACTGCATCTGAACCAAATAGCCTGCTGCACGCTACATGTAAGGAGGGGAGAGGCACCAATCTGCACACGGCTATAGCTTTTTATTCCCTTTTTCAGACAATTCAGAGCTGCTGAATTGACCAGATAGGATTTCTCAAATGAACTTTCCCTTTAAAACTTAACAAAGACCATACTAAATATCATCCATCATTTCATTTGTTTATTACTTTGGCAATTAATAATAATTATTAGACTGTATATGCAAGTATGCATACTAATTTGCTTTTTAATGTAAAGTAGTATATCTAATCGTAAAGTTCTGGTTACATTCAAAAAAGAAAAAAGAAAAAAAAGACGTATGGAGGTTTTTACCTGACAGAATAATCTTCTGTTTCTTGCCAGAAGGAACCAGGTGTTCTGATGGTCTATGGCTCAGAAGTGACAGACGTCTGACTGTGAAATGTATTCTGTGTTAGACTTTTTTTTGACAAAAAAGGGCCAGTTTTTGCGAATTAGTGTGAAAAACAAATTCACAAGTGGAAGAGGACATGAGAAACTAGATGGGAGTCAGGGTGGGAGGGGCCATGTGCTCATCGCAGCTCTCCAACCGTTCTCATAGATGTTTTGGACAGAGAGAAATATTTCTTACATCGTTTTATATTTATCGCAACTAAGTAGCTTTGATCCTCAAAAATGTATAATTACTCCAACAGCAGAGTGCCTTACACATTTCCAGCTACCATTAATTTAATCAGTCGTCTTCCTCAACAGCAGTGCTTCTCGGTTATTTTCTGTTACGCCCCCTTAGGAAGAAGACCTCCCCCAATGACTATAAATAGTATCATTTGTCTATAAAATTGTTATTGTAACTACATCTCTGCATAACATTGTATCCTTATTAAAATTAAAGAAAACAAAGAAGAAAAATAGATCAACTTAAAGCAAAGAATAACTTTATTAACATTGTTTTTTAGTCTGTAACAGAAAACACTTAAAGTGCATGTAGTAGTACTGCAAGTCTCTAAACTACTGCTACTACTACATTTAAAGTGCATCAATTCGCCTGAAATTAAAAAAATAAATACATCCTTATTCAGACTATAAACATTTATTGACACAGTACACACGCCGGTCCTTCCTCGTCTCCCGCCGTGGTCACAGTGAAGCCAAGCGCTACACACACGTGGTCATATTTCCTCATCTTAGCTTTCAGGAGACTTCGCAGTCTCTTTTCGTCACTGTTAAATATTTTTCCATTTTTCGTGAAGGTTTGTTTACTGCACTTCATATCTCCTGCTCTGTGCTGTGTGCGTGTGTGTACGCATGCTCGGTGCAAAAAACCCTGCCACCTACTGTAGTGGATGTGCAATTACACTTTATTCTAGTACATTACTACAGCAACCCTGAATATGCGTTCTCTCTTTGTATCCACATGCACATCAAGTCTGATTGCAGAAACATATTTTGCTTCATGCAGCAAACGAGTAACAGGAAAAAGTCAGAGTCTGTCACTTTAATCTTTCGTGTGTTTTCCTTTTTTTTTTACATTCTGTGTCTGAGCTAATGTTCACCACTCTGGTGTCAGCAGGAACAGAGAGCAGTAGTGAGACAGAGAGGTTTAACTGTCGCTGCAAATCTTCACTGAGGTGACACAATATGGGGGCAGGAGGACAGCTGATTAACACCAGGCTACAATTCCTTTTAATGACATTTTTCCATGGAACAGTATATAGTGATGGTGTGGTGTCAGGGGTGAAATGAGAAGGGAAAGAACGCGAAGAACTGCTCAGTTGCTGATAGCATATCATGTGCGAACACAGGTGTGCGCAGCTCGATGCTGCAGAAACGCTAAAAGCCTGAGAAGTGAGCTTTGTATAATTAAAACTGCAATATGTCGTCCTTTCAGGGACATTATGCCATCCATCAAGCGGCTGATCCATTGGCTTGACTCGACACAAGTCAGCGTGCTGATAGCTCGTGGGCTGCTTACATTGACATATGCTGTGACAATGCTGGGTTAGCAGACACCGGGGTGTGGTGCTGATGCCACTTCAGTGCACCATCCATTACCGTTATGCCTTCCACCTGGCTGATCGACCATGTTTGGGGGATCATTCAAGGCCACAGAGGGTTTTTTTTTTTTTTGAGAAAAAAGTGGTGAAGAAACCTGACAGCACAGATAAAAGCCAACTGTGTGCTGGTCTTTGCTCCATCTTTTTATTTTCTGTAAACCTTAAACCTCAGTTTCTGTGCTTTGAAGAAAAACACTGTACGTTAGAGCACTTTTATAGCAATGTTACCAGCTCTGTGATGCTATCCTCCTTAGCCCTTTGACAGTCTGTCAAGACAGGAGGTTGCTCCTAAAATTTTACATTTCCCAGTTGTCTTATTTGTTTTACAGGTAACAGATTGCATCGGTAAAAATCTTAATCAAATATAAAACTAGTGTTTTATATTTGTATATAAAACACTAAAACACAAAATTATTGTATAATTTTGTTGTCTATACTGCAGTCCAAAGTAGCTTCCCTATATTTTTTTCTCATTTTAACTTAAACCAATTGATTATATAATACTATTATATAAATACACGTAACTACAGTGAGGTTCACACCCATGAGTTTGGGAAAGCTTCTAATTTACTTACTTTTCAAGTAATACATTTTCTACCTTAATTGTAATAAATTGGCATCCTCGAAACACAATTACAATGTTCACATTTTGGACAGAGAAGACAGATGGTTTGAAAGAGGAGTGAAAGAAGCCATCTATGTCCACTGTGAGCGACCATCTTTGAACAGAGGGCGGGGCTTATGACACCAACTGTCTGCCATCTATAATCCAGGTTTGAGATCCCTTCCCAGACACCTTAGCGCCCACTCACATCCTGGGTCATTTGACCTCAGTAAATCACATGATAGGTTTCAGGTTCACCTGAAACCTTGGCTGGTTGTGACCTACACCCGTTTTCTCACCTTAGCTCGTGTGATTAGGTAGAGGATCAATAGGGGGTCCACGACCCTCCTGGGGACACTCCCATAGGGCATAAAATCTGGGACTCTCCACCAGTTGCTCTTAGAACTAAAGAAGCTTCTCGGATGAAACGTCTTCAAGAAACTTAAAGACGTCCAGACGCTTTTCTTTTTGAGCTCCTTAGACTACCTAAATTGTACTTCCTCCTTTTGATCTTTTGAAGCCTTTCTTCTAATGAGAACATTTAGAAACATGTGAGTAAAAGTCATCGTCTCACTATTAATGCTAATCTGATTTTAAATATAAAAGAAAAAAATGAATCAAAGGCCACATCTGTTGTTGTGTCAGTATGGATTGCTGTGCTGGTAATGCAGCAGTTTAAACTGTGGAGGATAAATGCTTCGCTGATATAACATGCATCACTTATCAAAAGATTTTTTTGTTGTGGCGGCTCAGCTAATGGACACTGTTCTCCCCAGAGCAATGCTGCTGTCCTGGGAGGAAAAAGAAAACTCTTACTGTTCTGTATTCAAGATGGCACTCCATAAGAAATATGAGGAATGGGATGAAGTAAAGAGGATTTATGTACCTAATTGGAAAATGACACATGATATGAGGTAGTAAGGACTGAAAAACAAACTGGCAGCTTATGCAGATCCCTTTTGTAGTGTTCTGTTCTGCTCTTGGATTTCAACTTTTTTCTACTCAGAGAAAACCACTGACATGGAAAAAAAATACATTATTGTCAAAAAAAAAAGAGCTCAGTCCATTTCTGTGAAACGGCCCCATCAGACTGCATAGTTCCACAGAAAGCATAAACTGTCACTGTGGTGAAGTTCCAGAGAGACAGCGCTGCTCAACGTGCTCGGGACTGGAGCTTCAGAAAGCCTGAATGTCTCAGCTTATCATCCGGTGCCATCGTGGGTCACGAGCAGAGTGCATCACTTTGTGCCAACAACAGTAGCCCAACAAGCAAAACAGTCGGTGCCATGTGTTGCATGGCATGATTCATTTTGACATGCCTAGCATCCAACATCCTCACAGCCAAGCCTTTATAAGTGAGTCATTTCTGAGAGTCAGCTCGGACTCCTCGCTGAGGCCACGGTCTGCCGGTGCTGAAGAAAACCCTACATAAACACTGGTGGCAAATGGAAGATTTACTCCGACTGAACAGATGTAGGGATGATTTACTGCAGGATGTATGATGATACTAACATCTATTATTTTACCTATTTTAAGAGTTATGGGTATCGTGGTATCGTAAGGAATTATTTGTTTATCTAAATATATTTGTATGCGTATGCATAACAGTTATTATTTACAGATACAGACATCTTAAATTCATGTTATGCATCTGAAGAAACACACAGAGTAAGATGAGTGTGATAAAGAACATGGTGTGTTATACTGGTAATGCCAGGAGAGGCAGTATCGGTGCTGTCTTACGTGAATGTCTTGGAAGAAGGTAGAAGAAGTGTATCATGCAGGAAGACGATGGACTCTGTGTTGTTATGAACATGTGACTCCAAAAGGTTCAGTAAACGAGAGCAACGATATTCCTGTGTGAGGCTCAGTGATTCCGTTTTTATTTTTTTTTAAAGATGCAACAGGTAGACTAGATTTCTTCTCAACCTTTTAGCTCAGATCAAATGTGGTATACTAGAGATGGGCTTTTTTTTTAAGCCTGAATGATGCTAACACTCTGTCACACTACAAACTATAAATCTGACCATTTGCTAAAAAGACAATGCAAAACATGAAGCAGTTGTCCACAGTTGTTTTAATCTGTGAAGACGAAACAAAACAGAAAGCATCACACAGATATAACTCACAAGAAGTAATGTAATTAGAGTTTCCCTTCGACGTGCTCGTAGGTGGATAATATATTCTTTGAATAGAGCTGGGCTTGCTGATCAATTTACTGCAGCAGTATGCTGGTGGTAAGTCCATATTTAGCTATGTGGAGATAGAAGGGCGGTGTCAATTATCTCTTATAACTCTATGCAAGAAAGAAATAAGCATGTTTAACAAGTTAGCCAGCTTTTTATTTTACAGAATAATGCTATTGTTTGAGGATTGAGAGGCATCATTAGGAGATATCCTCAGCTAGCAGAAATGATCGAATTAGCTTAGTGAAAGTGTTAAGTATGGACTTAATGCACAAAAGACGTGAAGCTTTCAAATGACATGTCTGCCATCTCAGCTTTTTGAAACCATATCTCACAAATACTTAACAAATTGTGACTGGACGAGTCTTTAGTCAGTAAGTATACTCTGGTTTAGCATCCTATACACTAATGAGGCTTTGCCTCCCATTGTCCATTAAGAAAAAAAAAAGCACTTTTAAGGCAATTTTGCCATCACTTTTCAGGTTTGCAAGCTGTGTCCATCTTTTAACAAAGTCTATGATCATTAATAAAGAAGGATAACGTGACAGTCAGCTCGAATACCTCCTTATGGCTGCAACATGATGGAGGAGTGAAAATGAGCCAAACTTAAAATACACCTCCATCCATCCATCCATCTTCTTCCGCTTTATCCGGGGCCGGGTCGCGGGGGCAGCAGCCTAAGCAGAGAAGCCCAGACCTGCCTCTCCCCGGCCAC
>VUQG01026649.1:60992-72123 GCA_015106755.1 Etia nguti | reverse complement strand
CCCCTGGGAGGGCCCCCCCCCCCCCCCAAAAAAAAACAATCATTAACTGGATAAGAAGTTTAGATGGATGTAGTAAAATTAGTGTTCTTTAAGCACTGCCATTCAACCTCGAAGCTAAACCTTTCGTGCGGTTCTTACCCTGATGGAGCAGCTGATGAGGCCGTCTCTGTTGTGGACTTTGAGCACTCGTTCAAACAGCTGGTTACGGGCCGCCTCGTCTGTGGCCATCTGACCCTCCAGCAGGTCCACTGGCTCAGAAACACCACCCGTGAAGTCCACCAGTGCATCAGCCGTGTTCCCCCCATCCAAAGCCTCGTAGCAGCCGTAAACCCTGCAGGAAGAGGGAACAATTTCATATACAGTTCCTATTTTTTGGGACTGTCCCGTGGTTACTTCTGACTGGTTAAATGTGGTAACAGAGATAAGGCCATGATGTGTTTTTTTTTTATTTTTGCGTAATTTATTTGGACAATTTTCCAATTTAAGTCTAAAATCGAGTTGCAGATACCAGTTACAATTATACGACTAAGTGTAAATAATAAAATAAGTTCAGCAAATCTGTAAAATCGAACTGACGTACAAAATACTGAGAAAATGGACATCACATCGAGCCATGCAATCACATCTTTTAACTGATTTATCTCTTTTCCATGAAAGAAACTAAAAGAGCAAACTTGTGCATATGAATGAGTGTTGATCTCTGGAGTAATCTGCCCACAGATGTGACTCATAAGAACCTTTTTAATATGAGAGACACAAAAGAACCGCTGACCTTCATACAGTAATGCACTTTTATTTCCAGTCTGGTTCTTAGCTGTCTTATGCTGTTGAGTCTCCAACAGATTGTAGAGCTTTATGTTTTTTATTTAAAAATCACAAAAAAGTAATAAAGAACTGATGCCATGCTCATAGGTGTAGCAACAGAAATTTACACTTCATTTTTTTACACTTAATTCCTGCATTGCTTTCAAGCTTGTGGTAAAAAGTCTATTTATTAATTACCGAAAAAAAGGCAGAGGGTGTTTTCCGCATAGCTTTAAAATTATTTTTGTTATTTGATGTCAATGTTGAGTCAATCCACGTCTAAAAAAAAAGATCTACTCTTGTGTCGTCTTGTGTTTTATGAAGGACACAATAATTCTTTTGTATCGGGCTGCTTTAGGTTTGTGGAAAGAAACCTGCTTAAATGTGCACGTCTCACCTGTTCACTGATAAATGATAAACTTTCTGCGTGGTTTAAAACATCTCACACATTTCTGTGTTTTGGGATGATTTCTAGGAATAATGAATGTCACTCTAATGTGAATGAAAGTGTTAATGACATCAATATGTGACCAAACCCTTGGTGACTCCGTACAAGCTTGATAAATCTGACTCCACTGGGTTTATAGTCAAGTTTAAGTAAAATCTGCTGGCTCTGATGCTCACTTGGCATAGGCTTTCTCCACCAGGGCGCTCCAGAACTCGTTGCTGTCGTTGGAGTGGCAGTAGACCAGCTGGTTGTCCACCGTCGGTAGCCGGTCATCAATCACCACGTCCACCCACTCCCCGAAGCGCCAGAAGCGAAAGTGGAAAATCCCAGCGTAGGAGTCTGGTTTTTCTGTATCCCACTCCTGCTCCTTCCAGTCTGGAATGACCTAGGCGGAGGACAGGGGAGCAGAGGGGCAGGTAAGCCAAACAAATAGCCGTTGGTCCATGGAGCACAAATAATATCATGGTGGAGTGGGCAGGCGAAGCGATACCACCTTCCCCCTCATGTCTGCTGTTGCGTTCAGGATTAGGGGACAAATTTATAACCTTGGCTTTCTCAGTCATAAATCCAGCTGTAATAGGACATGGGTGAGAGGTAATAACTGTTTGACTGCAGTGTGTGTGTGTGTGTGTTTTGGCTGCCTGCATTTGCTCTGGCCCAGCGAAACGCCCATAACCAGACTCCATTTTGTGAACTGTAGTTAGTTTTTTCACAGGGGAGGTAAAACAAATACACGTATCAGGAATTTCTTGATGATCTCAGAGCCCAGAGCAGACACAGAGCAGTGTTTCCTGCACAGAGACGTGGCTCGGTAACCCAAGTTTGAGAACTTTTAACCTCCTTTTGACCAAGAGAGCAACATTACCTGCTACTCATTTATTAGTTTACAGTCCTCTTTACAGTAGCTCTTATTTTCAGAGTTTAATTGTGCTCTTCCAGGCTCAGGTCACTGTTCTTTGATATCTTTCAGCTAACTCTCCACGGTGAGAGAGACTCTGACTCCACCGTACTGGACTGAAACCGGTCACGGCAGTTGTCCTTCTGCTCTGGAGAGCCCCCGGGTGCTAGAGGGTCCCTTTAACCACACCTGCAGCAGGTGGAGAATTGTTGCATCTACAAGCAGCTCACAATGTCTGCCACCACCACCTTGCAGTCTGACACAGTGGAGCTGGAGTCGGTCCACACACTGGAGAGGCAACTAAAAACTGCCCTAACTGCCTAAGTACATATAGTATCACTTAATTGATTTAAGAAAGCGTTTACACGTGTATGAACGCCGGACTGCATATGTAAATCTGTATTTGATATGTAACTCACCATTCAGAATACTGACTCGAATGCAGTCAAAAAAAAGCTTGTATTTCAGTCCTGTCTTTCTTTAATAATGAAACCATCTATTATCTTAATCTTAATCAAACCCAAATTTCCTAAAAAATATAAAGTGCAAACCAAAGTTAAATGACAACATTTTTTGACTGATATCGATTAAAATAAAGAAATATCTGCGGCAGACAGGTTACAGCCTTTGTTGATATTGTAGTATTTCTGTTATAGCCTCTCACTCTCCTTCTGTTATAGAAACAATGCTGTGCCAGTCCAGCAAAGTTTGGTTCCTGACGCCAATGAGCAAAATTCCTCCCAGAGGTTTATTACATATCCCGAATCTCCTTTCACCAACCCAGTGTTAGTTAAGCTAAGCAGATGTTTAACCTCTTTCATATGATCAGATATTAATATCTGGTTAAGCCCAGTTCTTTGTTTTTGCTACCTTAAACTGTTATACATGTTGCTGTGTGTGGGTTTGTGATTGTTCTCGTCCAACGAGTGCAGAGTCCAGGGCTTTTCCTTTTAGCTCAACTACAGCTCCCGCTGTATGTTTGAATTTCCCTCCCAGCTGGTCCGAATACGTGTGGAGAGCAATATATTATCTCAGCTTTTTGGTTGAAAACAACTTCCTGCTGCAGGAAATCAGTCAAACACCCAACAGACTGCAGACAGCAGAAATAAACATGCTTATATCCTGGTACGAAGAAGAGCTTTGTTCTCTCCTCCTCATCAACTGTACTCAGACTGATTTGTTTCTATAACTCACATTTTTAAATTATGATTATTTCCATACTTTCTTCAATGAAATGTAATCAGTGACCGGACAACATCCAGAAATGTACAAGGGGACACAACAAGTGATTATAACGTGGTGTGATTGCTCTCATCTTTTATAAAATATCATTTCACCGTGATCCCACTGCGGCTCAGAGTCATAACGGAGCACCTTATGAACACCAGAAGTGACCTGCAAAAAGTGTGTCTATGAAGCCTCTATCAGCATGAATACAGTCTCTGATAAAACCTGCAAATGATGCGGAGAGCGACAACATGTCCCAGCGGGAGTTCTTGGAGATGTCAGGGTGAGCTAACTGAACAGCAGTTACTGTCAACCCTCTCTGCAGGAGGTGACACTATGCTGATGGAGAGAATCTGGCCCCTCCAGAGTTCTGAGAGGCAGCAACAGCTCCTTTTAAAGGCGAGGAAAAGGAAGAAACAAAAAAAAACTAAGCACCATACCACAGAGTCATTTTGTAATCCTTCGGGAAGCAATCTCTCTTGCACTCCACCTTCGCTGCTACTTAGTCTCTGTCTCTGCAGTGTGGGTAGGTGGGGGGGGGGCTCCATCTATCTCAGCTTTCATCTGGGCAGTGCTTCTATGCAGCAGCTGAACTCTGGAGGGAAAGTGACCCAACGACTGACCAGAGACACAAGCACAAAGCGCTGCGGGTTTCCCCTGCTGCCACATAAGAGGAATGAAGAGGCTTTCTTAACACTCCCTTCTTCTTCACCTCAGATGATAGAAGCCCACCCATTACATGCAAGGGACCGCCTCACTCTTACAAAGCACTTCTGACATTCACATTTGTTTTGCCACTCATGCAGGCTTCCAAAATCTAGACGAGACTTCATGCATTAAATGTGTTACAGTTAAGAATCTGTATCTAAGGAAGCAGAGACACAAACGAATGTGACAAACAGCATTAAGCACAGCTCCCTGAGGGCTAACCCTGCACTGTGGTTGCATCTTGTTTTCTCTATCTCCTTCTGTAGTTCTAAGTAAGACCCGCCTCTGCTATCAGTAGTACACGCTCATGTGTAAGCCAGCAGAAAGGAGCGGAGCACAGGAGGATCTGGACAGAGATAAATTAGGTTCGACATAGCTGCCGATCTAATCCAGCCTTGCAGTTGGTATTGACCTTTCTGCCTGTCAAGGTGTGCCCTCTGACCATGTCTAAAGAGGTGAAGCTGCCCTTCCGGCTAGACGTGGAGCTGACAGAGGTGATGCGCCTGCGGGTTCAGTCCCTGCAGCAGCGCGGCCAGAAAAGGCAGGAGGGCGAGCGCCTGCTGCAGGGCAACGAGGCTGTGTACCGGCTGGACTTCTCAAACCAGTCACTCCAGTTCTCACACTGGAAGGTGTGGCTGGCCCAGCCGGGCCGCCTCACCATCATGGGTACCTCGCAGCTCTGGACGCCTGACCTCACCAACCTGATGACCCGTCAGCTGCTCGAGCCGGCAGGTGTTTTCTGGAGAGCAGCGGGCGATGGGGACGACGTGCCGGTCCAGTGCTACGAGGCTGACGCTGACGAGTTCGGTGAGAGGATCGCAGAGCTGGCCAAGGTGAGGAAGGTGATGTACTTCTTGTTTGCATTTTCAGAAGGCTGCAGCCCGGAGACCGTCGACTGCTCCATCACCTTCATGGTGGACAAATAAGACTTGCTGTGTAGGATCTCGGACAGATACTTGGAATACTCTTCAGTGCTTGTGTGCCCTCTGTTGAGAAACCCGCTACTATTAGGCCAGCCCTCTGTCTCCTTTTATGATTCGTCCCCTCTAAAATATCAACACAGGCCAGATGACATCCTTTAAGGACTCAAAAACACTTTACTGATCAAAACAGGTTGTTCTTTCATAACTTTGTATCAGATCATTGAAATAAATTCGATCATTCTAAAAGGCGTATCTGCATTTTCTTAAGGGCTTTGGGTTTGAGTGTTGAACAAAATTGTTATCCAATCTCTAACTCACAAACAGCCAGCCCTGAAGGGTTTGCTGGAGCCGATTCCCACACGAGGTAATGCATAGAGACAGTGTTTACTTGTGTGGATGGTTGCGAGTATTCCCCAGCGGACGAGGGGAACAGGTTCCTGCCGCCTCATCGGTCTCTGTCTTACATGGTGACCCTGACAAACAAGTGAGGAGATGCATGTGGATTTCACCTCTCTGCCTCCTCCACCTCCTCCTCCTCCACTTCCTTCTCCTGCAGGCTCGCCCTGACTGCTTTCAAACTGCCTCAGGGGATGAAATGCTAACTGTGAATGAGAAGACAAGTGTCTGGAAAAGTGTGAAAGAAAAAGGAAAATAACTCAGACGTCAGGAGGATTTAGACTCGTTTCTTGTCAGTACAAAGCGTGTGACTAACATGCAACTCAGAGGCTCAGTTTTGCTTAAAAAAAAAAAAAATCTAACCCTGCACATTCTCAAGAGTCTCAATTAAATTGATCTTGCCAACAGTGTTGAATGCATGAATATGAATTTTCACCGACTGTCCTCGTTGGTATGTCTTCTCTGCTCAGTCTTTCCTGTCGACTTGTGACTGAGAGGTAAACTAATGCACCAGAGAAATAAGCCCACCGGTCATCCCATTATCAAGTGAGGATTTTTCTCATTAACACAAATAAAAGAACATCAAAATTACAAGTTAAAACATTTCCAGAACTATTTGAAAGAACATTAAAAGCTGGCAGCTTTTTGCAGGTAATTAACTGGTACAAAAGTACAAAATGTTTTGAAGTAGGATCTCTGAGGACATGTCTCTGCTCCTGGGAGATTTGGACCATTTACTTGTTTTGCTCTCACAGGAAGTAAAACTAGCAGGAAACTAAGTAAATGAGGATGGCTATCCTCGCTTACAATACCTGACACTGGCTACTTACTGCATTCAAAAACTGTGAATTAAGAATAAAGGATACTACGATTAAAGCCTAATTTTTCATGAATTACATGAATTATCTTGCCCAAAAAAGAAAAAAAATAAACCCGTTACTTTGTTTCCTGCACATTTACTTTTAAATTCATGACATTTTTATATGGTTAGTTTTTAGATGACTTGAAAGATGTCTCAGCTATACCTTGTTGACACATTTTGGTTTATAGGGAAAACTTAAACAAAACATCCACCTGGACCTGCTCCCGACTTCCTGTGCGATGACCTGTTAGTGTTTCGGCACTAGAGCCCAATCAGGTTGGGCGGTACTCCTACTACGCTACTGCTACTGAGAGAGAGACTAACATGGGATTTTTTTCCACTTCGAGCATGAAAAAAAAGAGCGTAGAATATATCAGTGTGAGCACCCCAACAGCTAAAACGGTACATAGTAACAACTAGCTCATTCAGTCTGTTGATATATGTGTAAAATGGCCCACCTGTCTCTCCTCCACTCTCCACCATGACCTCCTAACACACAAACACAAAAAGCACAGGAGAGGAGATAAACCTGTGTGTCTGCGAAAGCACAATCGCATTAAATCTCTATTAAAAACAAACAAACAGAAAAATCCTCCTCCTGTTTTCTCGTCTTGAAACAATGACTGATCTGATAGGTGCGACCATGAACTTGTGTCTGTGTGTGGCAAGTGTTGGTTATATTCAAAGATGCCGACATGAAACTACAGCAAGGCGGGATTATTTTAAATATGAAACTGAGAATAATGACGATACGAATTTCAGTTTAATTCAATAACTAACGAATCACATAAACCCAAATAAGTAAAACACTTGTTGACGGTGGGAAGGCAAAACTCCTTTTTAACAGGAAGAAACCTCCGATGGAACCGGACTCAGGAAGAAGAAGGAAGACATGGCAAAAGCCACACTATGGAAGAGAGCCAGAGATTAATAATAACTAACGATTAAATGCAGATGCAATGTGTATAAACACACAGCGAGAGAAAAGGTGAGTGAAGAACAAGAAACAAGAAAAGAATGAACAAGTGGCAACATCTTGGAAAAAATACAACAGCAGATGCTGATTGGAAGTTTCCTTTAATAGCTGCAGGCGACGCTCACTGAGGGGTGGCAGCGTGGAGCGGACATTTTCCAAATGACCCTACGTGTCTGTTTTCTTTTCTGTTGAGGTGTACTTTCTTGCAGGTGCTGATTGGAGGGTCATCAGCCGTGTGAGCTACACCTGGGCCTGTGCTGAGTATGCTCCGCTCCATAAAAGCTTCCTCTGCTTGAAGATTATCTCATGAATTTACTTCCTTTTATTTTCCACGTTCACCACCACACTTCAATATGTGCTTTACATTACTAACATACTGTTATTTAAGCACTGCATCTTCTTATGGTTTTTTGCGAGAAAAAAAAAAGATGTTTTTGTCGAGTCAAGGCGCAAAAAAAGAAACTTTAAAACCTCAGTCCAGATGAGCACTGCAGTACAGTTTTAGACCTAATCTGTGTCTACATCGGCTCTGTACTGTGAATTACACTGACTAATCTAAGCAGCAAGCTCAGGGTTGGTTGCTTTTCCTTGGACAAACTGAAGTGGAGCTGCTATGAGATCTCACCTAAAACTATAAAGAAGTCATGATGGTGGAAAACATAGATTAGGATTCGTCACAAATCAAATTCATCATATGTGGCGAATAAACCAGGATAACATGAAAGGGAGCGTGACAGAAAACACAAAGGATATGCTAACCTGGTTTTAATATTTTGGCAGTGTTTTGAACTTGAAGGCGCTCTAAAATTAGGTGGGTTTACCTCGTACCGTGCCCGAGTATGATGGACCCTCCTCTGGTCTGCGTTCACACTGACTACACTTCGTTTTGGATCTGAAATACCCTCTCCTGTTCAGGCAGGACACAATCGAGTTCATGATTTACAGCATTTTGTGGCTTTACTGGAGCAATTCTGGAAGAAGTGCCACACTTTTATATGCCTCACAGATTTATTGATTACTTAACAAAGTGATTTCCACAGCAGAAGCTGTCACTGAGGAAGTGCTGGTGCTCTATGCCTACAGTGGCCCTGAGAGGTCAAATATACTGCAACTTAACCAAACGCCTTGTTTATTTTGTTAGCTAACTGCCGTGTCCAGTCTGTCCTAGCCTAGTCTTTATGTTTTTGTCCTCAGCATCTCCTGTGAGAAGTCAGCTGGTCCCCGTGTCTATCTGGTTTCTGTGTCCCTGTTTAGTTCTGTCAAGTTAGTGTATCTTAGTCCTTGTCGCAATGTTAGTTACTTCCTGTTATACTTTGATAGTCCCTCATCCCTCGCTTGATTATGTTCAGTATTAGTTCCCTTTGTCTCATTAGATTCAGTTCAGCTGTTTCCCCAGATGTGTTCACTCTGTCCTAATCTCCTCTTGTGTATTTAAATCAATAGAAAAATGATCATCTATCATTTTTCTATTCTTTGTGTTTCATCGCTTGCAGTTTATCTTTTGGAAGATTTGAAGGTTTGGTTGGATTACTTGTTCTTGGCTTTCATCTTGTTTGTTTTGTAAGTGCCTCAGCAATAAAAGTTTTAGTTTTCTAACTTGTTTTCCATGTGTACGTGTGTAGGCAGCACGCCGAAAACTCTATTTTAGTAGAACTAAAAGACCAGGTGGGTTCCAGAGGCGAACGCAGGGAAAGCTACAAATTTCACACAAAAACCTAATCCCTGCATTTGTGTGCATGCATTTTAAAATTGCATTAAACAAGCCTACAAGTGCACCAATCACGTCAGAACGGCAACTGGGCCTTCAAAGAAAGGCCTACTGTGGTGATAATGCACCTACAGGTGTCTGATAACAACTGCAATGCACCAGAAAAAAACGGCCTGTGAATTTTACCTGTTAAATTACAGCACAGGTAGATGGCAATAATCAGCACAAAAGTGCATTCAACAAGCTCAGGTGGATTAAGGAAGATTTGCAGTGATTCTAGTCAGACATGTGGATCATTTAAAAAAAGAAAAGACATTAACAAAGAAGGAAAATCCAGAACAAATAATCAGCCAAAACTAAAGACCTAAGAAGGAAAATAAGCAGCAGACATGCTGTTCCTTGAGGATGGACCTGATCAAGCTGCCATGTAAACATGCCCATGTGTACTCGGCCTAGTCTGCCACAATACAGCATTTCTCTAGAGCAGGCTGAGGCATCTTGTTTCAAATCCCATTAAACCTCACTAATCACTTTGTTTCCTCTGTCAGCACGTGAAAGAACATCTCAGAATCATTCTGACGCCACAGACTTCAAACCGGCTACAGAGCTCAGCACAGTTCAAATAAACTGCTCTTTATTGACAAGACGCTGCAAGTTTGTGCATTCGAGCTGGTGATAGTGGATGTGTGATGCCAATCAGGATGCAAACACTTGTTTATTTAAATCTGTGTTTAAAAGGCTTCAAATTGACTTTTCATTGCAGGAAACTACATCTCTCAAAGTAAGGACAGCTGAATGAAGCTCTCTGTGGTCCATTTAAAGATCTCCAATGCACCTTTATTCAATTAGCAGAGGTAGTAAACATTGGGTGAAATCTGTTAAAGCACTGTTGCATCTCCTTACAACAAACCACACTGCTGGACAACAGCTATGACTGATTAATAATGACATCCACTTTGCTGCATGTCAACCCCCCCCCCCCGTCTTTTTCACCTATTACCCGTCTTATCAAATAGAATCAAAATGTCTAAAAATAAATCTTGAAAAGAAACACCTGCTAAGGCTGATCACAATTCGGAATGAACATGAGAATATCAGACGAAATAATTATTTTTTCTGCTTTTAACTTTTTTCCAAATTATAAATCTGCCATAGATGCCGCAAACATGGAAGTTCCTCTTGTGAATTAATTCTGGATTTTCATTACAGTGAAAAAAATACTAGCGGCCGCCAGTGCTACCCCTGAACCTCCTAGAAGATGCGCCAACGAAAGTTTTAGCTGACACACAAGAGTACAAGATTTTGACCTTGACCTTATGATTTTTAGTAGATACACGCGTGGTTTTTGATGAATTTGAAAGTCCTACGTTGCCTCGTTTTCGAGTAATCGCATTCACAGACTTGGATGTCCACCCTGCCTGCCAGTCAGGGTGCCAATAATACCCCATCAGCCTTTTACGGCTGGGGGGTACAAAGGGTCTGCGTTGACTGGTGAAATAGCCGCCACCGCACAGCTTGAATAAGCCTCACCAGACCTAAAATGCTAATATTGCTACAGAGCAGCAACTTCTGAACTCAAAGTGGAAATGCCAAAAAATGCAGTTCCTTCAGTCAATTCTAAATTTTTAGATTACTCACTGATTTAAACTGTATTCAAATCAGGGTTATTTTGAGTGTCAGCTGCATACCTTTTGGAGCATTCATACAGGCAGGTGTATGAATGCTAGCTAATGCTAGCTTAAATACTAACTAACCACTAACATTTTATACTGCATTATAAAAGCATTATAAGTCTTGTTGCTTTTTGTTTTACTAATTGGCTAAGAGGCAGACAAGGCACTGAATCTCGAATAGAAGTCTGTTGTAGGTTGTGTAGGCTCTGTTTACCATGCATACATTAATGGCGTGCCAACAATTCAATGCACAACGTGTGGTCCAAACACAAAAACCACAAATATACTCTCCAAAGCTGTTGTGGTTCTACAGCACAAACACACACCCAGTAGAGGAAAAAAGACAAAAAGAAGAGATAAACAAGCAAAACAGGCTCCTCTGATTTAAATTCAAACCAATGGATGCAAATGGTGTCTTTCTGTTTTTGTTTACCCCCCCCCCCCCCCCCCTCCTCTTTTTTTTTAAATTTTTTTTTTTTTTTAATTTTTAATTTTTTTTATTTTTTTA